>VYZU01005863.1:0-55530 GCA_013401355.1 Ceyx cyanopectus
TTAAGGAGCAAGGTAGGTCTCAAGCCTCTGAAAAGTGAGATACGTATTGCACCAGAGGAACTGTTCAGCCTTTATCATCCAAAATGGACTGCTGTAGTGTTCTTCATTAGATATGTGAAGGGTTTTTTGTTGTCAGGGATATTTTTGCATGTTTTTATTTGGTAATGCAAAATTGAGGTCCCTGTTTTATAAAGAAATTGAAGAAAAGTGGTGGTTTCTGCAGTACAAAATAACAGAGATGTTTTTCTTTTAGTTTAGCCTTTCTCAGGACATCTCTGCAGTAACTCTTACACCGATGGTAGAAATTTATGTAGTCTTATGACCATAACATGCTTTTGCTACTTCGGTCCCTCTTCTCCTGCTCTCCAGTTTTGGACACACCAAGTTTCCTATGTTTTGCTTGATCTAGACAGGTCCTAATATTCTGTTAACCTGTATCTTTCCACATTAGTCTTAACTTGTTGATTTTAGGTCCATCTCTGGTTCCTCTGCTCTCCTTCCCAAGAGTCTGAGAGGCTTACTGTGTATAGTGCTGAGGACATCAGTGTAAATCCTGAAAAGATCTCTTGCTTTTTTGGACCTGGTAGCCCCAAGCAGTTGAAAGGGTGCTAAAATTAGAACAGGAAGCACCTGACAGAAGAGAGGAATTGATGGCAATTTTGGTTGTAGGTGTGACATTCCCCTCTGGAGATATGCAGCATCGGTTGATCGCCTCTGTGCACAAAGAATATGGTATCAGTCCTGGAGAAGTGGAATTTGTTGAAGCTCATGGGACAGGCACCAAGGTCAGCATGGCCCCTTTGGGCTTGGAGTATCATCTTCTCCCTTTTCTCCCCTTGCATCACTTGCCACACTTTTACACCAAATTGCTATTTTTTCAAAAGGAACTGTATTTCTCCTTTCTACCAGTTATTAGAATATACACTGCTTCACCACTCTGGAACTTTGCCCTAACATCTTGATCTTCCAGCTTTCTCTTTTGTGACATGTTTTGGAAGTGCTAGCTAATAGCCATTCTGATTTATTTCCTTCTAGGTTGGAGATCCAGAGGAAGTAAATGGCATTGCAAGTGCCCTCTGTAAAACTGAGAGAAGACCACTGTTGATTGGATCAGTCAAGTCAAACATGGGCCATTCAGAGCCTGCCTCTGGACTTGTTGGATTACTCAAGGTAACAGGTGTCTTCAGAAGGAAAATGAGGGGGGTGGGGAACACAACAGCATAGATTTATTTTTTTTTAATGTTTGCTTGTTCTGGGGAAAATTTGAACTGATCCAGGATAAGATTTTCACTGGTAATGAGAAGAATGCTGGTGATTCTAATTATTTACTCCTTGCTTCATCTGCAAGTACTTTAAAAGCTCAGGTGGCTGTTCTGCAACTTGGACACAAATGCTTAGGTGGCCCTTCATGCAAACATGAGTGTCTGCATGTGTGTATGCACATATTTAGGTCACCCCTTCATACTGAATTCTACAGGAGTGTTAACTCTACTCAGAATAAAGGCTTTGTGATCACTTTATTGTTGTCCTTACACTGGACCTTCCAACAGAACTTCTGCTGTAAGTCATTTGGATTTGAGGGGCATAGAAGTAGAAAGATTTAATACTTTGACAGTGACCAAAGATAAGCAGCAGTATAGGCTTTCAATGCCAAAACAGCAGCTGATCCTTCTGGCTGTTTGTCAGGGATGTATCATCTCTTCCTCTACTGTCTTTTGGGAAGAAGCCAGGTGGATTCTTTGGGCTGAGGCTACTGGCTTGAATAACTGGTTGTCTTAGCAACCAGCCTACTAACTACTGCTGTAGGCAGGCAGTGGTCTGTTGGCTCTGGCTGCTAAACTGCTTATGAGAGGGATAGCTCATGTTCACACTTGGTTGTAAGCCTATTACCGACAGCCTTAGAGACACGTACACTGAAGTCACGTACAATGTCACGGCTAGAGCTTTAGCTTCTTTAAAGTGGTGATTGTGGACCTGAATACATACAACTCGCTGTGAATAGCCTCATTTGTGAATAAATTGTGGAGACAGCAGTATAAAATCATGGAATCTCCAGCTTTCTTGTAGTCACCCTTCAGATGCTGGAAGGAGGCAGTAAGACCTTCTCAGAGTTGTGTCTACAGGTCAAACAAACCCAGCTTCTCAGCCTGTCTTTGTGGGAGAGGACATGGGCTTGATGTCATGGGCTGTTTGTAAAGATGCTGCTGAGAGAAGGAGCTCTTGCTTTTTTGGTACAGCTGTTCTAACTCTCATGCTGCTTCAGTACTTATGTTTGGCTCTGCCATTTCTGACCAGTCTGCTGTTCCTGCTTTTTTTGGTGGAAGGTGACAAGAAATGGGTGAAAAGCAGCAGACTCCTTTACCAATGCTTCAGCTTGTCTTTTTCTCAGCAAAGGCAGAAATCGAAGCATTTGTTGTGATAAGAACATATGTGGTGATCTGTGACTGGGGAGGGATGAAACGGTGTGTGGTGAAGGGGCAGGGTCTGAAAAGGGAAAAAGATGATGTGATGTTCTTAGGAGCTAGGCTGCTTTTTCAGCAATACTGCATGGCTTTCCAGTTATAAAGGATCTGACAGCTAAACTTAAAGATACCACCCTCACCACAGAATTATAATAGTTGGGAAGGAGCTCTAGGATCATCAAGTCCACCCTTCATCCTGACATCTCTCTAGCCACTAGACCACAGCTTCAAGTGCTATGTCTACTCATTTTTAAGCACCTCCAGGGATGGTGACTCCACCACCTCCACTGCCTGACCACTCTCAGTAAAGAACCTTCACAGCTGACTGACAGCAGGAATGTAAAATTTACCTAGGTGAAGTAGGCAGTACCTCAGTAACATCAATAATGCTATTATCTGAAGTGTTCCTTTATCAAAACAGCTTCCTTAGTATATGCTACATGGTCATTTATAGCAAAACAGTAACAACAAAAGCAGTTTTATTACAAAAAAATGTGAAGCACAGAACAGTCTGTTTTTTCTTCCAGGTCATCCTCTCACTGGAGCATGGGATGTGGGCTCCAAATATTCATTTCAGTACTCCAAATCCAGATATACCTGCTTTACAAGATGGCTCTTTGGAGGTTGTTTATAAACCAGTGCCAGTGAAAGGTGGCCTTGTTGGTGTCAGCTCTTTTGGCTTTGGAGGTGCTAATGTTCACGTCGTTCTGAGGCCAAATAAAAAAAAATACCAGCCTCTGGAGACTTGTAGCACGCCAAGACTGGTTCAGATTTGTGGCAGAACCCAGGAAGCTGTGGAAATACTAATGCAAGAGAGCAAAAAACATGAAAAATGCATTCCATTTATAAGCCTGCTCAATGATATCTCTACAATTCCTGTATCCTCCATGCCCTACAGGGGCTACATACTAGTTGGCACTGAGAGTGACATAAAAGAGGTTCAGCAAGTTCAAGCATCTGGTCGACCACTCTGGTACATCTGCTCAGGTAGGTGTGCAGCAGTGAGTCCAGACTTATGCATTCCTCTGTAGATCTGGGGCTTGAGAATTTGGATTCTGTGCTAGTTTTTAAACTCCTAAAAAAAAATTCCTTTGTTTCAGTTAATAGCAACACCTTTTATCTGCTGGAAAGAGAATATTTAAAGGAAAAAATGGATGTTAAGCTGGTTTATTGACTGTAGAAAACACTGAACAGCCTGTACCAAACTCCAGGGATAGCTTTCTCTTTTTAGAACAGCAATGTTGAAGTCAGATATGTTATAGCTTAAAATAGCAATACCACATATTATTTGAACATGTTTCGTGTCTCACTGGCCAGCACAGATGTTGATATTGTGTTTGAGTCCCTCATTTACAGCTTATGGCAAGAAAAGCTCTGGAATTTAAGTGGCAAAGGTTTGGTTTGTGTACAGACTGTTTTGCTGTCTTATTTTCTCTCTTCTTAAGCCCCTTAGACACTCTTTTGACCTCACAAAGTTCACTCTTCTGGCTCCTTATTTAAAATACTGTTTGGTATCATGGATTAGCAGATGGGAAATCTTCATTTTTGCTGCCAGTTTTTCTGCTGGCTCCAAAGGGAAGCCCTTCCCAGCTTTTGGAGGAAAGAAGCAGTGTCACTGAAATGCAGATGTTTAACAGACAGCAGAGTGGGGGTGAGGGAGGGGTAGCTCAGTGGATATTGGAAGAAGGGGCTAGGAGAGAAAAGGTTTCAAGCCCCAAGCCTCTGCAAGTTGGCTTGAGCCCAAGAAGTGCTGCTTCCATGCAGATCTGTTCCTTGCTAACAGGTTCTGTAGCTATTTGTTTCCCTCTGTTGGCTGATTTATGGATTACTTGCCTGTTCATTCCAGCTGCCATCGATCAGTTGAAGTGGCAAAGGTCAGTGGTGAGTCCAAAGACCTGATGATCCTTACAGGGATCAGCACATTTCTCCTTTTTGGACTGCAAAAATACCTTTCCCAGAATGCACAGAAGCTTCCAGTTAAAAGGAAGCTACAGTTGGAGTGCAGGCATTCAGGAATTAACTGCTATGTGCAACCTCAGTTTGCTTCCACTGCAATATTCCTCTTTTTTTTCAGGCTTTGCAAGTGTTTTCTGCTTTACCCCTTGCCTCTCTATGCTGACAGCATGAGCACTGCTCTGGCACTGGACCAGCTTGAGTGTCCAGTGGCTTCACAGCTCTGATGCAGACTTGGAAAGCTTGGAAAATGCAAGAGGATTGGGAGTGAAGGAGGTGATCTAGAGAGCTGTGACAGTTCCTCTGTTCCAGGGTTGTTAGCAGCAATCCCAAGAGTTCCTCTGCTGATGCTGTGAGTTCAGCCACTGCTCAGAGTTCAGTGTGTGCAGCTGAAATGGAAAAGGAATTTGATGTGCATATAAAGTACTGTAAAAAATAGTCTCTTCACATTGTAAAATCAGCTCTGGAGTGCTGTACTAGTTTAATGGACATGTGAAACTTCTAGCCTTCAGCTTCCCTGATGCNCTCTGACCTGTAATACAGCAGAATTTTGGAAATCCATTCGAAACTAAGTGGAAATTGAGAGATTTATTGACAAGTAACTGAAAACAGAAGACTGATAAATAATATCCTTGAAAAGAGAGGTGAAAATCTAATGCATTAGGGTTTTTGGCTCTTGTTATGTGTATAAATATGTACATATATATATATATTAAAGGTAAGGTAGTAAAAAAAAAAAGATCTATGGGTATTTTGTGGCTTTCTGTGAGTCAAGCTCTCATGTTCTCTCTCCTGTTCTAGCTCAAATTGCTAAGGGGAAAATGACAAAACAAAACTTAGGAAAAGTGTGTGTTCTCCCCCTCTATCCCTTAATGTCCTGGAATAAAGATTCAGTCCTCTGTTCTCATGCCCAATATCACAGTGATAAATGACATGATAAAGCCTTGAGAAAAATATCCTTAACTTTTCCAGAATACCTTTTGGGAAAAGGGGCAATTGTTCATCTTCCTCTTAAGAATCCTTCCCAGTGTTGCAAAATGCTGAAATAAGCCCAATGATGGTGCAGTTCAGATTGCCTCCCCTTAGAAGGCTGGCTGCTCGAAACACTTGTATTGACCTGAGGCCTTCCTTCTGCAGGTTTGACATGGGAGGAGTGTAAGCAATGCTGTCCTCCAAATGTGGTACCAGCCTGCCACAACTCTGAAGATACTGTCACTATTTCGGGGCCACTGGTGAGCAAACATCCAATATGGTGCATACTGGAGTTGTGATTGGGACCCATGAAGTTCTGTTCTGAAGGAAGTGTGCAGCTGAGTTAAAGCTTAGCTTCTTGCAAAGGGGAGCTGGATTAAAGTGATGGAATGAAACATAAAGCTTTGTATAAATGTAAACACTCAAATGTGTTGTGAGAGAAAGTGCTGTTAATGTCTCAGTAAGCTAGTAATAAAAGATCTCATGCTAATAGTCTTATGGCCATGGGCATAATGAGTGATAAATTCTGAGAAAGGTAAAAACCTAATCCTCAATATGGCTCCCCTTAAGTGGCAAGGGACGAAGGGCAAGGAGGAAGTACAGAGAGCCATATAGATTCTGAGTACATTGTGAGCTTTTGTTTTTATTTCACTTCTGTTCCTCTCCTTAGGAGTCTGTGAGTAAATTTGTGGCCAAGCTGAAGAAGGATGGTGTGTTTGCAAAGGAGGTGCGCAGTGCCGGAGTCGCGTTCCACTCCTATTACATGTTGTCTACTGCACCAGTACTGCTTCGGGCCTTGAAAAAGGTGATGGTTCCAGACTGTGGCTGCATGACTTGTGCTTGGGTGCCTGGTTATAGGTGATGTTGAGATTAAGGGCATTCCTTCCTCTAGGAGAAGGAAATATCTCAAAGAGCATGTAGATGTCTGTGAGACCTAAGGATTGAAGTCCGATGGCCTCAAGCAGCAGGATGGCCTGAGCAATCAAGCTGGAAAAAAAATGGACTGTGAAAAGGAGGATCTGCTTGTTTTTGCCTGTTTAATTGTTATCTATGATATATAACCCTTCTGTCCACCTTTCTTCTCTACCTGTAGGTTATTCCACACCCTAAACCTCGTTCAGCACGATGGATCAGCACATCTATCCCTGAGTCTCAGTGGCAGAGTGAACTGGCTCAGAATTCTTCTGCAGAGTATTATGTGAACAACTTAGTGAGTCCAGTGCTGTTCCACGAAGGTCTGAAGCACATTCCGGATAATGCTATTGTAGTAGAGATTGCTCCACATGCTCTTTTACAGGTACTGTGTTTGAATGTGCCAGTATGGTGCTGTATTGATATGCTATATTCTGCTGGTGTTTAGGGGGGACATTTTGGTGTGGTGGTGGTTTTTCAGTTTGGGTTTTTTGAGGGAGTGATGTATGCTACCAATCCCAACATCCAGACATTCACATTGTTATTGTTGCCTTTATTCATCACTGTGCATTTCAGATAGCTGATAGTCAACTCTGAACTATGCAACAAGTAAGAAAAGTGTTTTGTTGTTTGGATCTGACAGAGTGTGCAAAACTTGGGGTGGGGGAAGAAACCCAAGACTAGCAGGCCTTCTCTGATAAAAATCACAATTGTCCACTGTATTTGGCTTGAGCTTCTTGTCTTAGAACGTGGTGGCTGTAGTGGTGTTTTCTCCTTCTAGACAAAGCAGACTGCCACAGGGCCTTGCTTTCTTTATAAACTCCTTTCCCCTGATGATCAGATTATTCCGTTCTCCTCATCAGTAAGAACTGATCTTTGTGGAATTAATTTGTAGTAGAGGACGCAGAGCATCAGGTTTCATTAGCATGTACTTGCTCTGCAAAATCAGGGCTTTGGTCTTGTGCCTTTCTCTTAAGTCACAGGGATGGGTCTGTTTTATTTGGGCATGCAAGAGCATAAAAATCTTAATCAGAATTGCTTGTGAATCAAGTCTAATAATTATACACTGCTTCTGAGTTCCAATCCAGTGTATATTTACTATGTCATGGTAGTTAGTCTTATTTATGCTTTGAAAGTGACTTGAAGGGAGAATATGAGTAGAGTTTTTCAATTAGGCAGATACTTTTTCTCTACAATATGAGTATACACTTCATGTTAAAATCATTGTACAATTCTGAACTCTAATGCAAAGGACTAAAGACTTTATCAGCTGGATTTGAGTGTTGTGGGGTTTTTCTTCCCTCCCTTTTCCCAATTAAAGACCATGGGATCAAATTGGACAGAAGATACAAGTTGGGTCAGATGTTCAAGCTGGCATTTTTTCATTTAATAGCTGTCACTTGGAAAAAGTTCTCGGATGCTTCAGACTAAAAAGGGTTGAGAGTAAGGACCTAAGGTGTGTGGGGGTGTATATGCATGAGTAGGAGGCCTGAGAGGATGATCTTGCAGTTCTTGAACTGCAGCTTTTGATTCCACCTAGGAAAGGGAGATTTATGTTTTGGCAGAGTTAATGAATATTACAGGGGTTCTGCTTTACCAGATGTGCAACTTCTCAGGTTGCTGAAAGGGTATTGTGATGCTTTTCTGCTTCCCTGTTAGAATGATGTTGTTTCTACCACCTAGTATAGAGCTCTTGGCACAGTAAGAGAGAAAAAAAATCCAAGTAGTAATTAATGCCTTCCACCAGTGATTTATGGACTGTTATTTGACCAGGGTATCTTGAAGAGGACTTTGAAACCAACTTGCACCATTCTACCTTTGATGAAGAAAGAGCAGAAAAATAATTTGGAGTTCTTCCTAACACAGATTGGAAAGATTCATTTAACTGGGTAAGGAGACCAAGGGAGGAAAGTGAGTAGGGTATCAGTTAGGAGAGAATCAAGTCTCTTCTCTAGCATACATGTCTCCACAAGGATTGAAAGACTTCTTCAACAAACCTGGAAAAAATGGGGTTTACATCTGTCCTATACATACGTTAACATGCCCACTTACGAAATGCAGCCTTGGGTTAGACTGCGTGGGCAGGTGCCTTTTAAAAAGGGAGTCCCATTTTATAGGCCTAGGAACCTGGGACTAGTTCTTGGATATAAAGTTTGCAACTTGTAGCCTGTTAGAATTACAAATTTGGCTACAGTAAGTGTTCATGGTGCTCCTGGAGAAATCCCAGACTTGGAGCCCAAGACTGTCTCACCTCTTAAGTATTACAGTCACTTCTGCACCTGCCTGCTCCCTCCCCTTTCCCCACATTGCCATGATCTTTTTTTATCTTCCTAGGTTAAATGTTCTTGGAAATAACTTGTTCCCACCTGTGGAATACCCTGTCCCAGCGGGAACACCCCTTATTTCCCCACACATCAAATGGGACCACAGCCAGGAGTGGAATGTTGTAAAAGCTAAAGACTTTGAAGGAGGTTCCAAAGGTGCTGGAGCTGCTTCAGTCTACAATATCGGTGTGTTGGCTTGTTTGGTCTTTTCTCTTTCCTCCTTTACCTTTGCGTTTCTTTTGTAAAACCGGGAAAAGGATACTCAAAGCAGCATCCTTGAAGACATCTTCTGAAGTTTAGTATTTGTTTTGGTTTAGTTTGAAAAAGGCTGGATCTGCTTCTGGAAAATGGGTTGAAAGAATATGAGCAGAGCAGGAAGACGTATTGATTCAGACTCATGGCAGTTTTTAGGGCTTTATGTGGCCAGGCAGGACAGTTGGAGAAACTACTAAGACATCTTTATTAGATTGTTTTATTCTGCACTTTATTATTTGACAGATGTGAGTCCTAACTCTCCTGACCACTACATGGTTGGCCATTGCATTGATGGCAGAGTCCTGTTTCCAGCAACTGGGTACTTAGTACTGGCTTGGAGAACTCTGGCACGGTCTCTTGGCATGGTCATGGACCAGATGCCTGTTACATTTGAAGAAGTCACAATTCATCAGGCAACTATCATTCCCAAAAATGGTGAGTGAGGAGTGTTGGTACAAATGGAAGACTGTGGGCTGGAGATGGAGGAAGTGGGAGGAAAGAAATGCAAGGGGAAAGCGAGGTGCAACATGAGAGAATGTAAAGAAGGATGCAACATGACTGAGCAAACAAGTGAATTCATACAGTCAAGTAGCACATCTTATGGTCATTTTTGTTATATGTTGTATGCAGTGAGTCTGAAGATGGCAAAAGAGAAAGCTCTGCTTGAGGATGGTAGCAATGAATGACCTCACCCCTGTCTTCCTCAATGTTTCTTGCAGGATCAGTGAAGCTGGAAGTGAGACTTATGCCTGCCTCCCGCTGCTTTGAGGTGTCAGGGAATGGCAATCTGGCTGTGAGTGGTAAGTGAGGCAAGTCTAAGTGTATGCACTGCTGTACTAAAATCCATTATTTATGGACCTGACAACCTTTATTCTTGCCACTTTATCCCATCAGGGAAGATCTCCCTCCTAGAAAACACTATGAAGAACCTCCATAACCAGCCAGTTGGCTCTCAGGCTAGAGTAGAAAAGGGCTCAAAGTCTGGCCTCTTGAAAGAAGACGTTTACCAAGAACTGCATCTACGTGGATACAATTATGGACCAGCTTTTCAGGGCCTTCTGGAATGTGACAATGAAGGTGAATTTATTTTCTTCACAAGAATGATGATGAGCACAGTTATGATAATGAAGAACGCATGTTCTTTTAATTCCATCTGACTGCTTTGTGTTAATTATACTTGGTGTGATAACAGAGTACAGCTGAAAGTTAAGACAGAGCATAGGGAAAGCTGCTGTCTCCAGTGTAGAACTGACTGTTGAAGCTTATGGGGAAAGCTGGGTACATACAGCAGACTTTGCATTTGATAAGCAGGGACTTCTGGCATGAATGACAAAAATCACAGTGAAGCTCCCCTTCTTCTTCTGCAGCAAACATAGGGAAGGTTCTGTGGAATGGGAACTGGGTGACCTTCCTTGACACCATGCTACACATCATCATCTTAGCTGAGCCTGGGCGTAGTCTGCGCTTGCCCACCAGGATCCGCTCGGTGTGCATTGACCCCGTGCTGCATCAAGAGCACGCGTACCAGTACCAGGACAATGTGGAAGGTAATGTCTCCAGTGCTTCAGATTTTGCTCATTGCTTTGACTTACTAAGAAGTAGGATGGGATCTGTGGAGCCCTTACTCTCCAGGCTATGCTGTAAACACTGACCTAGCACTGTTCATCTGATCACCTTGAATAAAACACTTGCAGCATTTGATGTAGATTTGTATTTGTTCCCTGTCTTTCAGCTATTGATGTTTTCGTGGATCGCTGTCTCAATAGTGTTAAAGCAGGAGGTGTTCAGATCAGTGGTCTTCATGCTTCTGTGGCACCTCGACGACAACAGGAACGGACTGCTCCTACCCTGGAAAAATTCTGCTTTGTGCCCTATACTGAGAGTAACTGTTTGTCTTCCAGTGACCACCTTCATGCCTGTTTAGATCACTGCAAAGGTAGAGTGGTGATGATTTCTTGTCACACTAGTGGAACATTCCAGCATGACAGAATTGTCTATGGTGTCCATATACTGTCCCCAAAGTGTTTTACATTTGCTATAGTGGGATTTTATTTATTTTATTTTTTTTTCACAATGTGATTTCTGATACCTGTCAGGCTGAGCTATTTTCCATCTGGTTACAAAGCAAAAAAGCCTTTCAGTATTTTTTATCTGTAGACATTAGCAATTTCTCTCCACAACTCCCTAAATCGGACATAAGTTTTCTGTTAGTTGCCCTCTTAGTCAGTCTCTCCACGGGTAATTTTGGTGGTTTAGACCGTTTTATAACAAAGTCAGCTTGTTTGGGGGCTGCAGCTACTGCACAGTTCATAATCCTGTGAAAGTACGGGGGCATGTGCTGTATCTTTGTGGCTAGTCTAATGACAAGAGGATGTTGTAAGAGGAAAAGAAAAATATTTTAAAAGTCTGACTCTTCCTTTCATTTTCCCTTCTAATCAATAGAACTGATGAAGAATTTGCAGGCTAAGGTGGCAGTGCATGGCATCAAATTAGTCATCCCTGGACTAGAAAATGAAATGGCTGTTGCAGAGTCCTCACCCATACAGAAAGGTCTTCAGCATATCCTTGCTGAAACGTGCAATCTTGAACTGAATGGAAACTTCTATTCGGAGCTGCAGCAGGTTGTGACTCGAGAGAAGATGCACTTCCAGGATGACCCTGTTCTCAATGGATTGCTGGATTCTTCTGAGTTGAAGACTTGCCTGGATGTGGCAGTGGAGAACATGATCAGTCACAGGATTAAGATAGTAGAGGTTAGTTGGAAGCCTGGGATGTGACTGTAGCTAGTGTTTCTAGGCCTTCCAGTACCTTGATCACAGACTTCTATTGTTAGTTACAGTTTTGGATGTCGTTTGCATTTCAATTTGGTTTCTCCTTTTCCTTTCCTCTTCTTACTCACAGGCTCTTGCAGGGAGTGGATGTCTGTTCTCTAGAGTCAGAAGTACTCTGAATACTCAGCCCCTGTTGCAGATGGAATACATTGCCACTGACAGCACGCTGAAAGCTCTTCCAGCTAGTGAAACAGAGCTACAGGATGCTGGCATTTCCTTTAGCAAGTGGGATCCATCTCACCCTCCCTCTGGAAATCTGACCAATGCTGACCTGGTGGTGTACAACTGTTCAACAAGTGTTCTGGGGAACACCCCTGAAATTATTGCTAATTTGACAGCTGCAGTGAAAGAAGGAGGGTTTGTTTTGCTGCACACCCTTCTTAAAGGGGAAACCATTGCAGAAATTGTCAGTTTCCTGACCAACCCAGATCTACAGCAGAAACGCAGCTTCCTCTCTGAGGTAAGCCCTCCTGCAAGGACAGATACTTTCTCAGTGGGTAGTCTGGAGTCTGCTGGTGCTCTTGTGGTGAGTGTTGAATAGACATCACTTGCATCACTTTTCATTGAGACCCTCTTCAAGAATATGTAATAAACAGCTCCTCAGATGAGAAGAGTTGTGAATTTCCATCTATTAGATTGGGAAAGTGTGAGTTCAGTCAGAAAAGCCTTTCTCATTCATTGTCATTTTTATGTATGTATAATCTGTATTAAAACACTGGCCAAGATGGTTCCTTTATAGCTAAAATAATATGCTGCATTGTTAGGTGGGTACAACTTTATCACTGTAGGCACCTAAAATGCTTCAGTATCAAAATATATCTCTCCTATGTGATATTGCTGGGACTGAGACTTTCCAAACCAGTTAAGTTTTTCTGATACTGAGTGCTCCTGCTAAGGAAGGCTTTTCTCTTGTACTTTCCTTTTTTTTTTTTTTTTTTTTTTTTTTTTTTNTTTTTTTTTTTTTATTCTTCCCTCTTCTTCCCCACTTTTATCTGATCCCATAATGAGATACAGCAGAAAAGCCCTCAGAAGGTGGGGGAGGACAGGGTGCCTGCTCCGTATCTGCAAACCAGTGTATCACTGAGATGAGCTAATGCCAATGCTAGTACAGGAGGAGGAGAGTGAGTGGCTAGCGTGAGGGTGGGAACTGGGACACAACATTCTTCTGGCAGCAGTTAGAAGGGCAGTTTCCTCTTACTACTTAGTGTACAGAACATTCATATTCTTTCTGATGTGAGGGTCTCTAGTCTCTCAGCTCTTAGAATAAGGAGGGTGTAGCACTTCTAACAGTTGAACTTTTTTTTAATATATACATATAAATCTGGAGTGTGGTAGTTGGATTTTAGATTTTTCAATGACATGGATTCTAGCTCTTTGAAGAAAGCAAAGATTTTTTTGTTGTGAGAAAATTTGAGAATAGTTGAGTTCTTTGGCTTTGCTTCTTACATAGTAAATAGGTGGATAAAAAGACAACTGAAATGCTACTGAAATGGATACATTAAAATCTTGATCTGCCATAAGTGTCAGTAGCCTGGTGCTAGCAAATCTCTTGGATAAGATACATGTGAGTTGAAATACACCTCTAAAAAATTGATGACACAGGTGAAAGTGGGCAGAACTTATTATTGTTCTTAAAGTTTCTGGATAGGTGTGCCTAGTTCTTGTCATAAGGGATCACACTGTAAAAAACGTCCACTGTTTTGTGCCTGGCATATGAAAAGCAAATGAATGTTTTTATGAGAGCCTGGAGTCATCTTTATTTCATTCAGATAGTGGAGTCTCAGTGTTTCTGGATGTGCCATACATGCGTTTTCATTATCTTGTTGTTCTGAAATGCAACTTGACACGTATAGGTGCTTCTTCCCTGCTAGTGGTTGGTTGCTTCTCCCCACCCCCTGCAGCTGAAGGATTTGGGTCACTCGGTTTTTCATGTTTCCTCTATCCTGCTTTACCTTTTCTGTTGCAGACAGGGCTTATGTGAGGTAGACTGGTAACATCTATATTCAGTGTTTCCACTTCTGTTAATTTCTATGTTGTTATATTTGTCTGTAGAGCTGTGTCTTGCTGCTGGAATTAAATTTTAGACATGTTCAGATACCCTTTGGGATTTGACAGCATGGTCACTGCTCTGGTTTGGGTTTTTTTTGACACCTGGTCGTGTGGCAAGACTCGACCCTAGCCAAGGCTTTGAGATAAATGTACTACTGCTTTCTGAGGATCTTTTAGTGAAGAAACAATAGTCCAGACATGGATACAAAAGTGTTGTGTTAATCAAATATATATATTTGTACTGAGACAATACAGAGCAGGTTTCAAGATTTAAAGCAAAATCAAGAATGAGATAGACAGTGACTCTTGTTCCTGGAGAATCTGTCTTTGAGGAGACGATGTGAGCTACAGATGTGACTTATATTTTTTAATTACTTTTGACTTTCCTGTTAATTGTTGCTCAACCTCATTTGATAGGCACAGTGGGAGGACTTATTCAGAAAAAACTCACTGAATCTGGTTGCCACGAAGAAATCATTTTTTGGCTCAGTTCTTTTCCTGTGTCGCCAGCAAGCCCCTGCCAAAAAGCCACCTGTTTTTCTGCCAATTGATGAGACCAATTTTAAGTGGGTTGAATCCTTAAAGGTGAGAATTCCTGTGTCCTGCATATCTGAATTTTCCAAATTTCCATTACACTTCCTAAATGAGATATTTAGCAGTGTTAAAATTAAGCATGTGATTTAATTTTCTTAAAATGTAAGTTATCTTTGCCTACGAATATGGGGGGCTGTTTCTTTTCTGTGGTTAGTAAAACAGCTTGGGGTTTGTCCCATAGGGGGTCTTGGCTGAGCCATCAGACCAGCCTGTATGGTTGACTGCCACCAGCTGTGGAAACTCAGGGATTCTGGGAATGGTGAACTGCCTCCGCCTTGAAGGAGAAGGCCACAGAATCAGGTGTGTAAGCATGCCCTTGAGTCACAGTTGGCTGTGCTAACAAAAGCTCAGGTAGAAGGTGCTAGCACCTTTTCAGCGCTGCAGCGAAACAAAATGACAACTCTCGCTTTTAGGTGCGTGTTCGTTTCCAACTTGAACCCTTCATCAGCCGTCCCACCCACAACTCTTTCTTCCATGGAGATGCAGAAGATACTTCAGAGTGACCTGGTGATGAATGTGTATCGTGATGGAAAGTGGGGCTCCTTCAGACACCTCCCATTGCAACAAGGTAACACCTTTGAGGTCTGAGGATCACTTGCAGTGCCTTGAGTCTGCATGGACTTTGAACAGAAAATGAGTAGCTGTTGTTCCTATAATAATTATGATGATGATTTATAATTTTGAGAATTAACAGTAGCATGCTCTAGAGACAGGAGAGAGGGATGCACTATTTAGGGTTTGGGCAGTACTACAGGTTAAGAAAGGGCTTTCTGGAGAGAAAACAAAGGAGTTAACAATTGAACAAGGAATTTACCCATTCTGTAATGTGTGCACCTGTGTTAATGTGTGCAAAGTTCTCATCGTTCCCTCTTCTGCAGCACATACTCAGCAGCTGACAGAATATGCCTATGTGAATGCCCTGACCCGTGGAGACCTGTCCTCTCTTCGTTGGATTGCCTCCCCCCTTCAACACTTCCGTGCAACTTCTTCTGTTCATCTCTGCAATGTCTATTATTCATCTCTCAACTTCAGGGACGTTATGCTGGCCACAGGAAAGCTCTCTCCAGATGCCATCCCTGGTGTGTTACAGTTGCCTTAGAAGAAATATTTAAGAATTGCTGTTCTAGAATGTATTCACAAATCTCCCAAATGTTACTTATCCCTTGACTAAAGTGTATAGCAGTTTTTGTTTACCAAGATAGCCTCATGGTATATTTTTGCTGTGATCATCTTTTCTGGTTTTATGTATCATTCAAAGAGGAACAAAACTGCCTCTGAAACAAGATGATTCTGTGAAATTTCTCAGATGAAAACTATTACTAAAGCAATCTCATAAGTATAAAGAAGCCAAGCCCTTTTCTGCTACTGCTGTAGGAACTTTACTATGGCAACTTATGAACTGTGTATGTAGTAGATAAATCACTGCACTAGTTCAGCCTCTGGCATTCTAACTTGCAAGGACTGCTGTCTAGTAAATTTTTTGACCGGGGGATTTTGGAAGATGAATTTCCCTAGTAAAAGCTGCTAACATTCTTTCAGGTAACTGGGTTTCTCAGCAATGCATGATGGGCATGGAGTTCTCGGGACGGGACCTGTCTGGAAGAAGAGTGATGGGATTAGTGTCAGCAAAGGGTCTGGCTACAGTGGTAGACTGCCACGAGAAGTTTCTGTGGGATGTGCCTAAAAACTGGTAGGTCAACTTCTGTTTTCTGGTTTGTGTATGTGGTTAAGATTTGCCTTCCTGCCTGAGGCTGATGACAGCCCTGATCAGACCAGAGCACTTCACAATGGGTAGATCCCTCTCTCTTGGAAATAACAGAGCTGTAGTCTCCTGAGAACTGTAGGATTTGGCTTAGATTCACTGCAGAGTTGAGTGCTAGTTTTCGTGCAGTGTCTTGCATGCAGTTAGGATCTCTTTCTTGGGCTCTTAGCTCCATGTGTTTCAGCTTACAGGGGGATTTCAGTGTTGGTTATGTTACTGGTTAGTTACTGAAATATTTTTGCAGAAGGATTAAACTCTTGGCTGTGCTTGGCAGCTGTGGTGGTCTGATGGGGGATTGAGAACCATGTGTATTTCTTGGTCTATCTCAGTAGTTTAGCCTTTTCCATTGTAGAAAAGCAGATTTCATCATGAGAATCTAGTAGTCTTTTCCAAAACTGAAGATACCTTCTCTCTTTCACTTTGCTTCTTAGGACTCTGGAAGAAGCAGCTTCAGTGCCTGTGGTTTATGCCACTGCTTATTATGCTTTGGTGATCAGAGGTGGTATGAAGAAGGGTGAGAGTGTCCTTATTCACTCTGCCTCAGGAGGTGTTGGCCAAGCAGCCATTGCCATTGCCCTGAGCATGGGCTGCCGTGTCTTTGCTACTGTAGGTGAGTATTGAGAGTCCAATATCTTGGGTGGAGGGGAGTAGTTATGTAAATGTGGGAAATGCGTGTGTTTGTATACAAGTGGTTATATATAAAGTACATGGTTATGTGTATACTTTTACAGGAGATAATACTGGGGGAAGTTTTGATCTAGTTTTTAGACTGAGAACAGGACATGGTGAATACAGCTTCTGACTATGCATTTAACTTCCACAGCACAGGCAAATTTGTCTACTTCTGTACACTATGTTAAGCAAAAGTATGGAAGAAAACAAGACTTTATTCTAAATTCCCTAGTGCAATTAAAGAATGTATCTATTCATTGTAAGGCTTGGTCTCTTTCTGGCCCATGCTCTAGTTCACAAATGAGCTTTAACAACTAGACCAACTTTGTCCTCAGGTTTGACAATTTGAGAGCCTAAGAGCTTTGAAGCAAGTTCTTGGCTGCTCAGCTTGACGGTCCTTGGGAAAAGATGTGCGGATGAAAATGGGCTGTTTAATCGTTAAAAAGTTTTAATTTAAGAGAACTTGCATCAGTTAACCTGTCTCCTACTTCCAGGCTCTACTGAGAAACGTGCGTACCTTCAAGAAAGATTCCCACAGCTGGATGCTAATAGCTTTGCCAGCTCCAGAGATACCACCTTTGAGGAACATATACTGCGAGCTACCAATGGAAGAGGTAAGTTCAAGGAATGTTGTTTGTCCTCCTTTTGTCAGCTATGCAACATGATGCAGTTGCACTTTCCAAAGTGAGTCAGGAGCAAAGGGGGCTAGGCTCTCGGCAGGGTTGTGGTTATTAAGTGGCTGCTTCTCTCTTTGTTGCAGGTGTCGACCTTGTGTTGAACTCCCTGGCAGAAGAGAAGCTCCAGGCCAGTTTGCGTTGCCTTGCTCGACAAGGGCGCTTCTTGGAGATTGGCAAATTTGATCTGTCCAACAACAGTCAGCTTGGTAAGAGGGGCATTGGGAAATACCTCTCATTGGGTTTGTGCAAGCGTGACAGCTCAGCCTGTATGCCATCTTAACACAGACTAATCACATTTCGAAAAGCTTTTAGCTGGAATACTTGTCACTTTTATCACTAACAATTCATGTGGTCTTTTCAACAAGAACCTTCTTGGAGAAGCATGGCACTCTGCAGTCTAGAAGTCTGCTCGAGTGTTAGACTACTCTTTCAGTAAAGAAGTGTTTCCTAATATCCAGTTTGAACCTCCTCTGATGCAACTTTGAGCCATTTCCAGGCGTCCTGCCACTGGATCCCAGGGAGAAGTGATCAGTACCTTCCTTGCCACATGCTCTTAGGAAGCTGCAGAGAGCAATGATGTCACCCCTGTCTCCTTTTTTCCAAGACAGACAAACCCCAAGTCCTTTGCCAGTCCTCACAGGAATCCCTTTTAGCACTTTCAGCAGCAGGGTTGCCCTGCTCTGGATGCATCTGAGTCCCCTCACACCTGTGCTAAATTGAAGGGCCCAGAACTGCATGCAGTGCTTCATTGCTCTTTTATGAGTGGAGTTTCTGTTGAATTGGTCTGATTGTCAGAGAACAAACAATACAGTTTTTAGAGAGTATATGCAAGAGTGAGTTTGGAACATGTAGAATTCCTCACTACTGACCTACACAGAAATGTTTCTGAAGAAGAGATAGACTGTTTTGAAATGTCATCAGCATAACCAAGTTGCTTTTTCTAGGGATGTCTCTCTTCCTCAAGAATGTGGCATTCCATGGGATCCTGCTAGATGCACTCTTTGAGGATGGAAGCCCAGAGTGGGACATAGTTGTAGACATGTTGAAGAAAGGCATTAAAGATGGTGTAGTAAAGCCTCTGAAGCGTACAGTCTTCAAAAAAGATGAAGTAGAAGCTGCATTCAGGTTCATGGCACAAGGAAAACATATTGGCAAAGTTATGATCCAGGTAATGAGTTAATGACTTTAGTTCTCTGATGCATCTGTCATACCCTTTGTATGACCATTAGTGGTCAATGGCTTGATGTCTAGATAGGAAAAAGTGACCAGTGGTGTCCCTCAAGGGTCAATACTGGGACAAGTGATATTTAATATCTTCATTAATAACACAGACAGTGGCATTGAGGGCACCCTCAGCAAATTTGCTAATGACACCAAGCTGTGCAGTGCAGTCTATGTGCCAGAGGGACAGGATCCATCCAGGGGGACCTGGACAGGCTGGTGAGGTGGGCTCAGGTGAATCTCCTGAGGTTCAACAGGGCCAAGTGCAGGGTCCTGCACCTGGGCAGGGGCAACCAGCATTACCAATATAGAATGGGAGAGGCCATGCTAGAAAGCAGTCCTTTGGAAAAAGACTTGGGGGGTCTATAAATGAAAAGTGTGTGCAAGTTTCATTTACTGTCCAGCTCTGGAGCCCCCAACACAAGGAGGACTTGGACCTGTTAGAGCATGTCCAGAGGAGAGTCACAAAAATGATCAGAGGCTGGAGCAGCTCTCCTATGACAGGCTGAGAGAGTTGATGATGTTCAGCCTGAAGAAGAGAAGGCTCCATGGGGGCCTTGTAGCACCTTCCAGTACCTGAAAGGGGCCTATATGAAATCGGGGAGGGTCTATTCACAAGGGTTTGTAGTGACAGGACAAGGGGCAGTGGCTTTAAGCTGGAAAAGGGCAGATTTAGGTTAGACATTAGGAAAATGTTCTTTAATCTGAAGCTGCTGATCACTGAAATGGGTTGGCCAGGGAGGTAGTGGAGGCCCCATCCCTGGAGACATCCCAGGCCAGGCTTGAGGAAGCTCTAAGCAGCCTGAGCTAGTTAGAGATGCCCCTGCTTATTTAAGGGGGGTTGGACTAGATGTCCTTTGGAGATCCCTTCCCAATCACCCAACACATTCTGTGATTCTACCCTGTAGGTGACTTATTTTGGATCCAGTTGAAGTTGTATAACAAGGACAGCACAGGGTTGTTTTTTTTTTACTGCTGACACTGTAATAAATGTAACTGTCAAGCCTGAGTTGTGTATCTGAACTACTCTTTCTGGGTTTTTGATTTCTTTTATATATATATAATATTAATGGGGTTTTTTTTCCCCCAATGGAAAGATCCAAGAGGAGGAAAAGGAAAGTCTCCCAAGAAGGTCTCAACCAGTTAAAATCTCTGCCATCTCCCGACTCTCTTGTCCATCTACCAAGTCTTACATAATCACAGGGGGTCTAGGAGGATTTGGGCTTGAGTTGGCACAGTGGCTAGTGGAGAGAGGAGCACAGAAGCTTATATTGACATCGCGTTCTGGCATACGAACTGGTAAGTGAAAATCACAAAAGAATGGGGAATCTGACTGCCTTTCAACAGACCTCAGTTTATAGTTCCCAGTGTTAAGTGTTCTATCAGCAAATAATGATGACTTGATCTCTTTTCTTTACTCTCATGATTCTCTCACTTGAAGCTGCTGTCCCCTCTATTCCAAAGGGAGAAGTATCTTTGAATTTGATGTCTTTCCCAACTACTCCATTCCTCTTTTACATGCTTTGTAATTCTGTCAACCCATTTTCTCCCTTACCCATGATTTATTTTTTTTTCTGCAGCTCTACTTTACCCCCTCTGCAAAGTCTGTTTGGCTACCTCACTGACTTGTCCAGTGTCTGTAGTATAGTGGATCACATGCTACAAGGAAAGGCCTATAAATTCTTGCTAAAGATACTCTGTCCCTCAAATCAAATGTGTGGGTACCTGCTCTTACTCCTCCAGATAGCTCATATGTAAAGATATGCCCTACTCTCTGAAAACATCAGTAAGCATTTTTATTTAGTTTTAAGCCATTAGTTTGATTACGGTCATGGCATTGAGATTTCTTATCAGTGGTAGTCTTCATTGCTTCCTCATACAAACTCAACTATAACAGAACTTGTCTTTGTCTTCACAGATTTATACTTTCTATTGTAAGTTCACAACTACACCATTTGTGCAAACACATTTCTACTTTTCAAGTTCTGGTTGTGCTACTATAATCTGTTGCCTTCCTCTAACCTAAACATTCTTACCCATCTCAGTACTCAAATTGTTAAGCTAGTTTTTCCTCCACTGTTTTACTTGTACGTTTTCTTCCTTTTACTTAGCCCCCCCAGTTTGTTCTCCACTTTGATCTATATAGAGCATTTCTGAAACTCAAGTGATTTCTATGTACTGTTCAAGTTTTATCCAACTTTCCTCTTTTATGTGAAATAAGAATTATTTAGCTATTCAGTCCCTATCTGATCATAAAAGAGTTAAGGAACAAGTAAACCAAAGCCTTAGGGTTTGAATACTTCATCCCAGGCACTGTTCTCCTTGATTTTTTGTAGGCTACCAGGCTAAGCAGGTTAGAGAGTGGAAGGCACTGGGAATTGAAGTGTTGGTATCTACCAGTGATGTTGGAACACTAGAAGGAACACAGCAGTTGATAGATGAAGCTTTGAAGCTTGGCCCAGTTGGAGGCATCTTTAATTTGGCTATGGTAAGTGACAAAAACGCTGACAGAAGCCATTCAGGTGGCTGCTTTACTGAGAGTAGTAAGGCTTCATACAGTTTTATATTGTCTTTCTGTGTTTCAAAGGACACTTTTCTGTGGCCTTAACTGGTGACTAAAGGCTTGAGGGTCTGGCCTCTTGACCTGAGAAGCAAATGTGTTTGGCCAGCAAGCTCAGGCTTGGTATAGGATTAATGTTCCAAGACTCCTGGGGACAGGAAAAATCCCATATGGAACTTGACAGTTAAAGGCTGCAGTGGCAGCACTGAAAAAATCAGACTTGCCACAAGCCATGTTACCTTTGTTGTGTTTCAGGATGTTAAGGATCTGTCTGTATTGTAAAGTTATAACAATGCATCATGTAGTGATATACTCTCATATCAAATTATGTGACAGATACAAACAGAAACTGGAGATCCTGAAATGGTACTTTTTTTTTTTCCTCCTTCCTTTCTTCCCTTTCCTACCCCCTGCCAGGTCCTTAAAGATGGCATGATTGAAAATCAGACCACAGAAACATTCTTGGAGGTCAACAAGCCCAAGTATTCAGGCACCCTTCACTTGGATTGGTAAGTATCTGTAGCAGGAACAAAACTGCTTTTATGGTCAGAGCTGATCAAACTTAGTCACTTCAGTTTTGTGCTAGCCTTTCACAGTAACACCAGTAGCATGTTTTTCTGATGGTGTTCCTCTCTCCTGCTCTGCTCCAAGGGTAACTCGTAAGAAGTGTCCAGACCTGGACTATTTTGTTGTGTTCTCCTCTGTAAGCTGTGGAAGAGGAAATGCTGGGCAAAGTAATTATGGCTTTGCCAATTCCACCATGGAGCGTATCTGTGAGCAGCGGCGCCACGATGGGCTTCCAGGTGAGATGACTCCCCTGTGTAGACTAATGTGTCTCACCAGACATGCCGAGGAGAACCAGCTCACCAGAAACTTCTCTGGAATGCTAGTGAATGTTGCAGGCTGCTTCCTTTCCTAGCTTTTACCCCAAGTCATTCACATAAGAAACAATGACAGCATTTAACAGTACAAAGGAACTTCAGGCTCTTGTGTAGCTGGTTTTTAACAACCTTTTGTTGCTCCTGTGTGCTTTAGTTTCTTGCTTAGTGTGTTTGTTCTTCTGATTTCTCCTCCAGGTCTGGCAATTCAGTGGGGAGCCATTGGTGATGTGGGTGTCCTGAAGTCAATGTCAGATACTGCAGTTGGGGGAACCCTTCCCCAGCAAATCAACTCGTGCATGGAGGTGCTCGATAGCTTCCTGAATCAACCTCATCCTGTCATGTCCAGCTTCGTCCTAGCAGAGAAGGTCTCTGCAAAAACTGAAGGAGGCAGTCAACGGGATATTGTAGAAGCTGTTGCTCATATCCTGGGTAAGTGCTCCGGGTAGAAACTTCTGAGCAGTGCTCATCTATCCAGATGATTTTGGAAAGCAGTGGTGCTGCTGTAGGTACAGCATCTTGTCCTGATTTCCTGTGGTGTGGGTGTGGTTGTGGTGTTGTGGGACTGTTGGGTTTTTTGGGGTTGTTTTTTGGTTGGTTTTTTTTGGTCTTTTTTGTTTTGTTTTTCCTTTACACTGCTTTTTCTCTTCAATAATCAGTTTGTTTCTTCACTGGGTGGTTTTCTTCTCTAGTGGACCACCATACATGTGCACACATACTTCAGTATCTTGGCTTTTCTTTAGAGTGGACCCTTGCCTTTCCCCGAATGGAGAATCAACAGGAAGATTCTCCAAGAGCAGTGTTCTGGCACAGCACATAATAGGGCAAAAATATGAGTAACATTCAGAGTACTATTCCAGCTTTCAGACATTCCCCTTGGGATGTCCCTTTGCCACAAAAAGTAGTGGCTAACTTGAAGGGTATTGTCTTTTCAGCTGTCATCCCATGTGAACATCTAGTAACCATGGCTTAAGTAGGCATCATATCAAGTTCCATGTCCTCCTGTCTGTTTTGAACCTGCTTCCTTTTCCCATTGTGTCCCCTTGTGTTTAAAGTGAATAATCTCTCAACAAAATGTTCCTCTGCAGTTGTCTCTTTTGCAGACAGAAGCGAGTACTGATCATTTGGGTTTGACTTTTTTTTTTTTTTTCCTGCCAAAAGAGGTACTGATAAGTGAAAGACAGTCTTCCCAGTATTACTCTAAAGAACTGTGTGCAGTAACTGACAGCAAGTCTGGCTTCAGAGAACAGGCATGGTTTTTAGAAATTGGAAAGTGACTAGGTAAATTGAACCAGCTGTAGGGTTAGTTTGGAAGGAATGAGTGTGTGAAGACAACAAAGGGAGAAGCTGGTAAGAAGCCTAATGGTGAGAAGGGTGGCAACATAGCCCAGCACAGGGTGGAGAAGGAAGAGATGTAGATGCAAGTGTTATAATGAGAAGGTTAGGAAAGGGTTAGAAACTTGAACAGCGTGAAAACTGAAGAAGAGGCAATAAAGACCAGAGGATTTGCTGCTTCCTCCAATGTGATGGACATCAAGTGTTGCAGTCGGCTGTCATTGACAACTGTTCCATCTCCTGCAGCTGAGGATTAGTCACTTTATGTTCAGGACTGCAGTTTCAGTATGTGAAATTACCTGACTTCTGATCTTGGTCTAGAGCTGAAGTGACAAGTGTTCACAGCTAGGGACTGATGTAGCTTTGTCATAAAGCAGTGTGTGTTTAATGTGTACTCTAAAGACTATATCCTATATAACTAGATGTGGGTTGTGGAAGGAGGTGACTTGTGAAAGCATTAGATGATCCTGAAAAATAATCCTCTGTAGCTGCAGTTTATTCAGGTTTTAAGAGAAAGAAGAAAACTGATAGGCTGATAGAGAGGCCTAGAGCTCAAAAGAAATGGGCCATTTGATAGCATGCTTTTTTTTCCTCAGGTGTCCGTGATGTGAATAGTCTGAATGCTGAGAGTTCCTTGGCAGACCTGGGCTTGGACTCCTTGATGGGTGTGGAGGTTCGCCAGACCCTGGAGAGAGACTATGACATCATTATGACCATGAGAGAAATCCGTCTTCTTACGATCAACAAGCTGCGTGAGCTTTCCTCCAAGTCCAGGACTGCAGAGGGTAAGGTGTCTGCACTGGGGTTACTAGCAGTCACCTGAGCCCAAACAGTTAAGCTCCCAATCCATTGATTTTATCTCTAGCAATGTAAGACTCTGTCCCTTTGTGAAGTAAGATAATGAAATAAGGTTATAGCTGAATGGCTTTAAAGTGACACATGTCACTGAAGTGCATTGACAGTTGGGTCAGGCCCATCAGTGTTGGGGGCAAGGTATAAGAAAGAAAGAAAGAGCATGAATGCTGCTTGCTTTGGCTAGTATCTGCATGAGAACTCCTACACAGCTGTATGCAGGATGGGATTTGAGACCTGTTACCTGTCTGAGGAATAAACAACATAACGTCACGCTTACTGTGAGCTAAAAGCACACACCACTGCTGCAGAGCAGCTGGCAATGAAAGCATCCCTGTGTGTGCCCTGATGCTATAGTGAGACAACAGGCTGATCCAGGGCAGCCCCGAGAGTCTCCTTTAGAACTGTAGTTATGTCAGCAAGACTGATCCTGAATCCAGTTGTGTTTGTCTGGTGTTCTTCCCTTGAAAGAGCTGAAGCCAT
Source organism: Ceyx cyanopectus (assembly GCA_013401355.1). Taxonomy (NCBI): domain Eukaryota; kingdom Metazoa; phylum Chordata; class Aves; order Coraciiformes; family Alcedinidae; genus Ceyx; species Ceyx cyanopectus. The sequence goes on from VYZU01005863.1 coordinate 24,793, forward strand.
CCCAACAGACGAAGACAGGCCCTGGCATACCTCCAAAACTAGATTTGAACAACTTGCTGGTGAACCCAGATGGGCCAACAGTCACCCGCCTCAATGATGTGCAGAGCACGGAGCGTCCTCTCTTCCTGGTCCACCCCATTGAAGGATCCACTGCAGTTTTCTCCACTCTTGCCTCTGGACTTCATATGCCCTGCTATGGTTTCCAGTGCACAAAAGGTATCTCAGTTCTTCAGCATCCCGAGTTTAGAAACATTAACATGCTGAAGTTTAATTGCCTTATAGAGAGAGCTTTGTTTCTAGACTCATGAACTTGTTACCCACAGTCTGCATAGGATTGGATCAGGCATCCACAGGTAATAAGTATTAGGTTAGATTGAAGAGCTTACGTGTGGCAAAAGGGAACAATTGGATGTTGCACTGAGTCCCTGACAGCAAATCATTATGCAGGAGAAAAACAAGGCATGCTGTTCTGCCTGTCTTTGGAAAGCAGGAACATTATTGTTCCTTGTCCAAAGTGTAAGTTTCTAGCTGTAACTTGGAAACATGCCTTCAAGTTAACCTGTTTCCAACAGCATTGTTTCTCAGCTTGTGCAAATGTCATTGTCTCTGTTAGTGTCTTCTCACCAGCCCCTGTTTGTAACTTGCTGCTGTGTTGTAGCTGCTCCGTTGGACAGCATCCAGAGCCTGGCAGCCTACTACATCTCGTGCATGAAGCAGATACAGCCGGAGGGCCCGTACCGCATCGCTGGCTACTCCTTCGGTGCCTGCGTAGCCTTTGAGATGTGCTCTCAGCTGCAGGCACAACAGAATGCCTCCCATGCACTCAACAGTCTGTTCCTCTTTGATGGCTCTCATTCCTTCGTGGCAGCATACACACAGGTAAGCGACACACAGAAAATCTGCCATGGGGGCTCATGTTCTGGGAGCTCACCAGGCTGACTGAGCCATCTGAAAAGCTGACAGGCTTTTTTTCTGGATGGGGAGCTGGGAGACAGCTGTAGACAGTGGATGCTCAGGAATGGCTGAAGGGGGAAGCATGTGGGGGTGGTCTTCCTTCACTGGTGTGGGCTAAGACAAATGTTGCTCTTGCTGTGGTAAATCATGATATCAGTGTGTCTTCTGGAAGATCCTGGAGCCTGCAAGGCAAGATCCCCATGGAAGGGTGTTAGGAAACCTTGCTTAAGCTTTCCATTCCATTTTCCTTGTGCTTTCTAGAGAATACCAGGCTCTCAGCAATTGTCACCCATGGATTTGCTTTCTAATCTGTCCTTGAGGGATTTCCTCCCCAAGCTTCAGTCTGTCTTTTTTTTTCTCAGTTCAATGTCCTTCATTCTTTAATTGTTTATATCACCTGTTCCCTGTCAGGCATACTCCTTTCACATTTGCATTTTATTCTGTTTTCCAGACCTACAGAGCAAAGCTCTCCCAAGGAAATGAGGCTGCATTGGAGACTGAAGCTTTGGGTGTCTTTATTCAGCAATTTATAGGCATTGAGTACAGTAAGGTAATGTATCTTTGTTTTACAAGAGGGACTTTTTGTTGGTGTTTTTTTAAAGGAGATGGTCTCTCAGATCTTGATACTTATGGGGGGAAAAAAATTGTTTCTATTTCCAGCTGCTGGAGGTTCTTCTGCCCCTGAAAAATCTTCAGGCTCGTGTGAAGGCTGCTGCAGACCTGATCACTGAGATCCACGCAAACATCAATCATGAAGCACTCAGCTTTGCTGCTACTTCCTTTTACTATAAACTGAAGGCTGCTGACAAATACATTCCAGAGTTCAAGTATCGTGGGAATGTGATGCTGATGCGGGCAGAGTCTAACAACGAGTATGAAGATGGTCTGGGCAAAGACTATGGACTCTCAGAGGTCAGTCTGAGGCCTGCAGGTGACTCTTGATGTTCCGATATTGGGGGAAACAAAAGAAAAGCATGGGATATCATCCTTACTGAGACAGAAGGGATCAAACCAACCTGAAAGAATTTATTACTCTGCACCTATTACGCTCTATCAAGTATGAAGGGTCACCAATAACAAATGAGCTGACTGGTTCCAGGCATTTTTCTCAGGGTAGTGAGGGCCAGGAGGCAGTCTAGCCTTTATGTTGGATAAGTAAGTCCTTTCTATAGCTCTCTAAGGAAGATCTTTAGATAATAAAGATACGAGAGTAACGTGACGGAAGTAATTAAGTCTCCTTTCACTGTAGACCCCTAAAGCTTGTCCACTACATAAGAGCAGGCTTGAAGAGCAAATATCAACAAGAGGCAGCTTTTTCTTAGTTGCTTCTCGTGGACCACTTTATAAATTAGTATATGGGTTTCTTGTGGGCCTTGCTTGTAGTTAAGATCACTGTTCTTTAGCTCCTGTTCACATCAAAGGGTTGTCTTACATTATGGTACAGGTAACAGGGAAAAGGAAGTGCTCCCAGAATTACCTACTTTATCATTCATTCTGTGATACTGTAGGTAAATTCTGTTAGTATCAGGTTGGTTAGCTTCCTGCCCAGCTTGTATTTGAGTGGATCACCAGGCAGGCTTCCAGACTGTTGTGCTTTAAAACACTGGTTCCAAACAACAGTCTGCAGCTGACCTATGAAACTGTGTTGGACTAGGGCAGGTTGTGAGTTCCATAGAGACAGTGGAGTTACTGTGAGTGACTCAGAAGACTGACAAACCCAGAGCGGCCCGATGACCACCTGGTTGTAAATTGTGAGTGCAAGTGTGTGTTTGTTTTTTCATCTGCAGGTGTGTGATGGGAAGGTCTCTGTCCATGTTATCAAAGGGGATCACCGCACCTTACTGGAGGGAGACGGTGTCGAGTCAATTATTGGCATCATCCACAGCTCACTGGCAGAGCCACGTGTCAGTGTCAGAGAGGGTTAACTCTGCTTGTTGTCAATGGTGAAGAAAAAGCCAACAACATTCCTTGTTACAACAGACCCCAAGGAACTCTTCCTGTTCAACATCTCATCTGCTCTGCTGCCAGAACTGGGAAGTCCAGCTGAACTCAACTGGTCCTTTTCTCTCTTTCTTGCTCATCTTTCCCTTTCACAACTTCTTTGGGTTCTCTTTCCTCCTTCCCTTCCTGTCCCTTGGTTTCCCCTAATATCCCTGTCTGTGTTACTTCAGTGCTGTGACTTTGTCACTGTGCACTGCTACAAGGGCTCCCACTGATGGGAACCTTCCCTCCTATGCCCTAGGCAGTATGAAAAGCAAATTTAGGAGTAGATTTCTTGTGCTCTATATTGTTGTGTCCTAACAGTATTCCAAAGGGTGTGTGATAGCACTTGTTGACCAAGCCCAGTAAACAGGGAGAGGAGCTACAGCGGATTTTGGAGATACCTTTTGTCTGTGAAGAATCTGTCTGTAGTTAGGTCAGAAAGAGAATTCCATTGAGGCTTTTGTAACTTTTTTTTTTAATTTGATGTATTCTAAGTATTTATTGTGTCAAACCAGAGACTTCTTACTTGGTTTTAATTTATCATGGGTTATAGGAGAAAATAAACATCCCTTTCTGGAAGAGGAGGTTTTTTCTACAAGGGGAAGTTGCCCATTTGTTACACCAAAGTGCATCTTTGGAACAGTCTGGTTTCTTTTATTGGTGACATGGTTTTTGTTGGTGTTTTGGGGTTTTTCCGTTTTGTTTTGTTGGTTTTTTTTTTTTGTGGGTTTTTTTCTCCCACTAACCTATTCAGAAAGAAAGAGATAGAAGGGAATGTTCTTGCCATTGCTCACTCTTGAGGAGAGAGGGGGCTGGGGCAAGGGTGGATGGTTTGACAGATGACACTGTGACACTGTTGAACAGCCTTAACTTGTGTGAGATAAAACCAGGCAAAGCTGTCCCTACACAGGTACTTTGTTTATATTTGTGCAAGGTTCTGTGCTTTACTGTATCAGAACCTGAGCCCCTTCCACCTCCAGTCTCACCACCCAACCAGACATTTGGAATGGGGTGGGAAATACAGTTCTTCAGTGAAAACTGAACAAATGCTCCTACCCCTGCTCTCCCATAACCACAGCTCAGACACAGACAAGCACCCGAAGTCCCTGTATATTTCATTTAGGACAGGGCTTGCTTAAGCCTCATGTAGTCATCCTCCTCTCAGATGAGACTGGAGATCCCACAGCAGTTAGCTAAGTAATCAGTTTGTTAATTTGGTTTGAAGATACAGTAACCTGCATAAAACTCAATTTAAAAGTTTCTTGCCTTTGCTATGCTGGATCTGTCCTTTCTGAAATCAGTAAATCCTTGCTACACTTATGATACAGAGGAGACCACCAGAGACAAACCACCACCTATGATGAGCTGTTGTACCTCAGAGCTGCCACAACACCCCAGTTCTATCCATCTCATCCCCCAGTGAAGTGTCCTGGTAGCCTTTCAGTGACAAAGGGGTGGCTCTTCACTGCAGGTTCTGACCTGGTGTCTTTTGCTTGTACTGCCCTCTGTTGATAGTGACTGGGCTAACTGGTTTTAATTTTATGAAGTATTTATTTTGTGAAACCTGAAATAAAACCACCATAATGTCATCTTAAAGCATTTCCAAAATAAGTCTTGTTCTTTTGTTTGTTTGTTTTTTTGCCTTTTTTTTTTTTTAATATATATATATATATACTTTTTTGGTCTGAAGTGTGTGTCTCTCTCTTTGGCTTTCCTAGTATTAAACAGAATTGATCACAGGTTGGCTTTCTGTCTTATTCTTTACCACTATTCCTTAATCATCTCGAATTGGGTATAAAGCAGAGACTGCTGCTGGCATACTCAATTTGGAGTCTGTGGAAACAATAACAATAATAAAGAAGACTTAGCTGGAGCATGGCTGCTTCTTGCCATGATTTGGTTACCTTAGATACACCCACGGGGTTGAAGTAGAAACTCTCTGATTCTGGCTCCACTGGTAGGGCTTTGGACACACCATTAATGCTACTGCCTCAGCTTCCCCATCTGTAAAATGGACCAATACCATTTCAGTGTTAGATAATAAGGGAATTAAACAGGAGTGGCCCCCGGTGCTGAGCCCTGGGGAACACCACCTCTGGATGTGATTCATCACCCCTCTGTGGGCCCAGCCCTCCAGCCAGTTCCATCCAGCAGCTGTGCACCTGTCTGAGCCTAGGGCAGACACTTTCTCATGGGAACGCTGTGGGAAACTGCTGCAGTCTTTCCTGAAGCCAGGCACACAATACCCACAGCCTTTCCCTCCCACAAAGGCAGGCTGGAGAGGCTGCATACATTATAAAAGCAGAACTCATTGTTTAGGCCTCTGGAAGGCAGCAAAGATGTCAGAAAAGAAGCAGAGGAGCTTGCAGTGTAGACGTTGCTTGCAGCTGGGTTCGTGACAGCCATGACTGCCAGAAAATGGTGCAGGTTTTGGCTGGGAACTGTTAGAGCTGTCAGTGGACAGCCTCTGACAGACCTACTGCACAATTGCACTACCTGGGGAACCTTGTTTAGTCTGTGGCACTCTGTTGTTGAATACGTGTGTTAGCTTTTCCCTTTGGAATTAAAAAACCAGCGTCTGAGGCCCCGTGCCTCGCTACACGGGCGGTTTGACAGCAGCGCTGCGGTGCTGGGGACGGTCCCGCGAACTCCTCCACAGCGCTTCTGCCGCTGGCAGCGGCTTCGTAACGCGCCGCAGCACGAAGGGGGTCGGTCACGGGTGTGGTTCCGCCCGGCGCTTCCAGCGCGGCCCCGACATCCGACACCGGGCACCGGCGAGACCCCGCGGCATGGGAACCGCGGCCTCGGGCAAGGGAAGGGCGGGCGCCTCCGCAAAGGGCCGAGGGACCCCGTGCGGGTTTCAGAGCCCCGAGGCAGGCCCCGCCCGCGGAGCCGCGCCCGGTCGCCGGCGGGGAGGCCGCCCGCGCCCGTCGCCACGGCAAGCCGCCCCTCGGGCGACACGCGGCCTCNGGCGCGCGCCAGCCTGCGGGCCTCGGGCGGCTGCTGCGGGCCCCGGGGAGGTCTCGCGGGGCCGCGGCCGCCGCAGCGCTGCGCGGGCGGGCGGGCGGGAGATGCCGAAGCTGCGCGGAGAGGCCTTCTGGAGGGAGACGCTGCGGAGCGCCCACTACGTGGTGGCGCCCATGGTGGACCAGAGCGAGCTGGCCTGGAGGCTGCTGAGCCGCCGGCACGGCGCCCAGCTCTGCTACACGCCGATGCTGCACGCACAGGTCTTCCTCAGGGACGCCAACTACCGCCGCGAGAACCTCTACGGCGAGGCCTGTGCCGAGGACCGGCCGCTGATCGTGCAGGTGAGCGCCGAACGCCGCGAGCTCAGCGCGTGCCCCGCGCCACCGGCGGCGGCCCCGAGCGGGAGCAGCTTCGCCCGTTCGCCTCCCCCGGCGCTCTTGGGGGCACTGCGAAAGCGTGGGAGCGTCGCCGAAGGCGCCCTCACCCTGGTCATCCTCACCGCTTGCAATCGCAGGCGCGTTCCAGATGAGCTCGAGGTCGAGCTAGTCGGTTGGCCCGGACTTGAGAGCGGTTGTATCTCATTTTCTTCACCAGAGCACTGGTAACATGTGACGATGGGCTGTTTGCCTCCTGCCCAGCCGAGAGGACCCGGTCTGTTCACCACAGGGGCCTGGAGCACTGGGCTGCTCACGGGGTTTCAGTCCCCTACACCTCAGAGACAGAGTTAGCTGGTCCAGACCTGATTCCCCTCAGGGGGGTTCACAGCTTTTTGAGTAGTTTTCTGAAACCATGAGCTCAGTGCTTACCTATAGAAAAAGGATTCAGGGGCACAGGACACACTGAGCTTGTGTTACTGCTGCTTCTTGAGTGTTCTGTGAGATCCTAAGAAGGAGAGAGGCCTGGAGAGCTGGAGAACAATGCAGGGACAGTCAGCATTAGCTGAGGAGGGGTGTGCTGCACGTGTGGAGCAGTTCAGTGCGTGCAGACTCTTCACCCCAGAGAAGTGTCTCCCCTGACTGAGGGGAGAGTGAGTCTGTGAAAGTGTGGCTGGTTTGAAGATGACATGGGAACTGAGATTGGCTACCATGGGATGTGCTGGATGCTGAAAGATTACACAAGTTTAGAAAGCAAATGATGGAAAACTCTGTTGAGGTGTCTGTGGGAGATATGGTGTGTGTATATATATATATATATCAGAGCTGGTCTGTTGCAGTATAGCTTTGGACATTTTCTTTTTGCTGTGGGAGGTGGTTTCTTTTGCCACAGACACGCACAGAAGTGTAAGCAGTCTTAGAAAGCTGTGTTTTAAACACAGGTCTGCAGCTCAGTAAGCTGGGCCAGCCTGCCTGATTAGTCTGTTGCTGTGAGCTTGCTGCACTGTCCTTCTTCCCACTGATGGACATGACACAGCACCAGCTAGAGGAATCTTTGGATTGGCACAGTAGAGGAATCCTTACTGGGTTCTGCAGTATTGCTGGGCAGTCTGTTTGGTTACAGACCCCTGGGACAGGCAGAGGTAAGTCTGAGTCCAGGCTGCTCTGGGGCTTTGTTACTGGTGGTACAACTTGGTTGGAGGCTTCCCATTGTTCCAGCCATCCCTGAGAAACTGCCCTTACTGTGCCCATCTCTGTGGTGCTGCAGGGTTTAAGTAGCACATGTGTTTGAGCTGAAATCTGTTATTTAAGGATGTGATGGCACTGTTTTTTTGTTAATAATGACTTATAGAAAACCTATTTAAAAGCTTAAATGAGAGGAATAGTCTGGCTCTGTCCTCTTCAACAGAACAGTTTCAAATGAACTTAATGTTTCTTAACAAACTGATTTTTGCACTGTGCTTTAAATGTAATACTGATTATATTTAAGACTGTTTGCCTAGTGGCTGATGTGTCTGTTCCACACTGCTGAGAAATCTTTTCTAGAGGCAGTGGAGCTTATTGGGAGCCACAAAGAGTGAATTTTCTCAGGACCTAGAGACATCCCTGGAAACTCCTGCCCCACTTTGATATGTTAAAGTGCTGCAGCTCCTTGCTCTGCAGGGCACTTTGAGTTGTTCCATCTCATTCTTGGGTGCTACACATAAAATATTCTACAAATACTATTCTGTGTCCCGAATGCCCATCTTTCTCATTTTGTCACTGAAGGCTGAGGATCTTTGGTGTCAGTTTTGGTTTACTGGCTGCTTGTGAGACATGGCGTTTGCTGTTGTTACCTGTGAGCATTATGCCTGTTCTCCCTAGCAAGTGGTTGCTTCATAACTCTGTGATAACATGCTGCCAGTACCTGAGGAAAGCTGCTTCCTGATTATTCCACTTCTTGTCTTTCTCAGTTCTGTGCCAATGACCCTGAAGTGTTTGTCCAAGCAGCACTGTTGGCTCAGGATTACTGTGATGCCATAGACCTGAATTTGGGCTGCCCCCAGATGATTGCAAAGAGAGGTACGTGCAGATCTGAACCCTGGATGAACAGACAGTGGGTAAGCTGGAAATGTGAGCACTGCCAGAAAACATCAAGAGGATCAAACTAGCCCGTGGGGGAGGGGGCAGGTGGATGAGGCATCACTGAAGTCAGACTTAGTTGCCCTCATTTAACAGGTAATGCTTTGTAGTACCTAAAGAAAAACTAGATACAGTGATAACTAACTCCAGCATCTCTCGAGTGACAGCTCTTGTCTCTAGAATATCCTTCAGAAAAAATACTTTTAATGAGGATTTTATTTTCTTTCTGATAAGTTTCTCAGCCTAATTTTGCAAAACTACATTTAAAATTTTATCATGCAGGCACTTAGTGTTTTATTTCCTTGTTGATTGCACAGAGCTTATCCACATTAGCCTATCAGAGGGTAACACCTGCTGAATAAAGATATTGCAGAGAGAGACGTGTTTCAAAACCAGAACCAGAGCTTGAAAATTTTGGATGTTGGGGAAAAATGTGTTCAGTAACTGCCCATTCCTCTTGTAAAATGTCTTCAAAGCCTAATAGGAAATGCTGAGTGGTGTGCAGAGCAAATGGATGTTTCAATCTGATCAGGTTTTATCCTGAAGGGAACTTTTAAACACCTGTTGTAAACCCCTGACAATTGGAGTTGCCAGTGTCAACACATCAGCCTTAGGGAGGAGCAGTGAAAGTTGGTGTGGGGATTCACTGTGTCCTCTAAATCTTGGTGTCATGGGGAACAGAAGGACCAACTCTTCCAGGCTGAGCAGGACAGAGCAGCTGTCTTCTGCCAGTGAGGCCTGTGTCTGAGCTTTGATGTGAGGGATTCTGAAAGCTGTGGCCTTCAGAATCTTACTGTCCTGTAAAGTCTGTCATGTGCTGTTTTTTATAGGTCACTATGGAGCATTTCTGCAAGAAGAGTGGGATCTTCTGCAGAGAATGAGTAAGTTTTTGGAGAAGCCCCACTTTAGAGAGTCTTCACTTTGAAAGGGAAAGGAATGAGCTGTTCCTGAAAGAAGGTCTAGGGCTCTGGGGGGAAAGGGGGTGCAGCATGTTCCTTTGGGGAGGGTTGTGTTTGTGGGCTGTTTTGGTTTTCTCCTGCTGTATTCCAGTGGCAGCCTCAAGATTCTTGATGGTATCCCACTACAGACTAGATCTGCTGAAAGACTTCAGTACCTGAGACAGACTGTTGGTGAAAGTGAGTCAGATAATTGCTAATCTAATGGTGACTTAGTGGCTCTCCAACCCTGGACACAGCAGAACTAACAGTGTCTTACTTTTCCACTTTGAAGTTCTTGGGTGCCAGGACCTGTGTTTCTGCTTGGAGACACAGTTGCCCTTTCCTGATCAACTCAGCATCCTTTTTACACACATACACCATAGCAGGTTATGTCTCTTCTCTCATCAGTGCAGGGTGTTTTCAGACTGTTTGGAGCAGTTGTGAAGAGCATCATGGTTTTTTTAAGAAATACATTTGGCACTGATTTAAAAACCAGAGGTTTCTGTTGCTGAGACTGTGTCTTGGCTCCAGTCCAAAGCAAGTCTCTGAACTGTGAGGTTAAAGAGTATTGCTTCTGCTTGCATTCTGTGGACACTGCTGAGAACCTGGAAAGAGAGACAGAGCTTCCCCACCCAGCATGTAATGAGGTTGCTGGGGCTCTTAGGAGTGAAAGATGCAAATCAGAACAGCCTCAAGGCTGTGAGAAGAGAACCTGGGTCATCCAGTTGGGTAAGAATCCAGTCTGTCTAGTAGGAGTTGTATCATTAGGCTGTTGTATAAAAGGTGTGCAAAGCTTCTTCTTCCTCCTCCTCCCCCAGCCTTCTTGACAGGATGAACTCTTCTGCGTGCCCTGTGCACACCTTGCTTGCTTCTCTGAAAGGGGGAGGGGAAAATCTAGCTTTGGTGCTCCTAGAATTTGGATTATAAGGCAGCAGGTAATTTTCCACATGATACATCCAGGCTCTGGAACAGAAGAGCTTTTCAGCCATGCCATTGCTCAGTGTGTTCCTATTGGCTGTCTTGGTTGGCTCTCTTTTTAGGAGATTTCTGATTCCTTGCACTAAGGACTCTGAGAGTTTAACGTTAGTCTAGATTTCATCCCAACTCTGCAGCCAACATTTACTACTTAATTGGGTCCCCAGACTACTCACTTGAGAAGCCTCTGCTTGTCTAGTTATCATTATTATTTCTGTCTTAATTTGGAAAGGAGGAAAGCATCTTCTGCAGAAAAGGTGGACAAATGTTGATCTTGTTGGCAGAGGAGGAGTGCAACAGCCTGTGATGATAATAAACCTGTCAGTGATTAGGATTTGAGAGGAATGGTCCTAGAAAGAGAGAGTTTGATACAGTGGAAACTAGGCTATTAAATGCTGCTCCTGTGCCTTCTTGTCACACTGCAGACCCTGTGCCTTGTGTTTGACTCTTAACAGTTGACTAGGTGATCTTTGAGGTCCTTTCCAGCCAAAAAGATTCTGTGACTTTATTATTACTGGACTGAGCCACGCAGTAAGGACTGCGGAGGACACTGCTGGTTGGCTAAGCTGAGAGAACTTCTCAGCATTCACTTTAGGGGTTTTTCACAGCACAGGCAGGATCAGATCTCAGGCAGGAGGCTTTTCCACAGCACTGTGCAGCCCACTCACCTGTCTTTCCAACCCTCCCCAGTTTTGCTGGCTAACGAGAAGCTCTCAGTTCCCATCACATGCAAAATCCGCGTCTTCCCAGAAATTGCCAAGACAGTGAAGTATGCCCAGATGCTGGAGAGAGCTGGCTGCCAGGTAAGGAGGCTCCCTGCACTGCACTGCACTGCACATCTGTACTGGAGATCTGAGCAGTTGTAGGTGTCCCGTGGGGCTGAACAGAGTGGGATGCAGGGAGGTTTCCTGTGTGGGCAGCACATCTCTAGTGTCACATGGGATACACTGATTCCAGAGCTGCTCAGTGCAGGGTCCTTCACTGTGGTTGAGCATCTCACTCTCCTGTGCTGCAGGAGGCAGTGGAAACACATGAAATCTACAGGGATAGAGAGCAAAACAGCATCAAGGATGACCACTGCTAGGGAAGAAATAGGCAGCCTTCTAGAATTGAAGTCCAGATAAAGTGGAAGAGACAGTCTTATTAAACCAGTAGTGAGAGTATTCGGGCCTTCTCTGGAGCAGCAAGCCAGATCAATACATCAGAAATTACAAAGGGAGTCATAAGTGGAAGCCAGGCAATGGGAAATCTGTAGGCTCTCCCAAGATACCTTATTGTGCTGTGGAGCAGCAAGATGGAAGAAGCCCAGGACCATACCGTGGTAGGTGAGCTGCTGATGTCTCTGTGATACCAACGTCCCTGCACAGCTGAAGTAGCAGTGTGAATTCAGTGGCATCCATGAAGTGTGTGGAGTGGAAGGACTCTGGCCAGTGGTGGGCCATACATGGGAGAGTGAATGTGACTTTGTGTTCCAGCTGCTGACCGTGCACGGCCGCACGAAAGAGCAGAAGGGGCCGCTCGCTGGCGTGGCATCCTGGGAGCACATCCAGGCTGTCAGGTCAGTGGGCAGTGCTGGTCTTGGTGGATTTCTGCTAACATACTGTGAAGGTGGATTTTAAGAAGTGTGCAGTGCATTGAAGAGCAAATAACTGTGTGTGACAGGAGTAGAATTTCTGGTTGCCTCTAATTCTCAGTGTTCTGCATCTGTTTTACCCACTGGTACAGAAAAGCTGTAACCATTCCTGTATTTGCAAATGGAAACATCCAGTGTCTCAGGGATGTGGAGGAGTGTATCCAGAAGACAGGAGTGCATGGTGTCATGAGTGCAGGTAAAGAAAATGAAGTTTTATTCAGATGAGAATACAAACTTTCTTAATCTCTTGGCAGCTCCGTAGGTATTTATTAGTCATACTGACTTGGTGAACAGCTTTGATGAGAGCTGAATGTCATTCCTTCTCCTCTTACCCTGACCATCTCTGACCAGGATTCACTTAAGACTTGTAAGAATTGTTATGTTGGACTTGTAGTACCATTGAGTGGACAGCTTCAATCTGATTGCTTAACAAAAGTGTATGAGGACTCCTGTTGTCCTGGAATATTCCAGGGAATATATATGCAGGGTATGCAGGGAGGTTTCCTGTGTGGGCAGCACATCTATAGTGTCATATGGGATACACTGTGATTTCAGAACTGCTCAGTGCAGGGTCCTCTCACTGTGGTTGAGTATCTCACTCTAGTCTGCTGCAGGAGGCAGTGGGATATTCCAGAGTCTAGAGTTTGGTTTGGTTTTGGTTTTGGGTTTTTTTGTTTGTTTCAGTCCTGAAATGGAAGTTTGAGTATTTCTTTTCATTCCCTAGAAGGTAATCTTCACAACCCAGCTTTGTTTGAGGGCCGAAACCCCTTGGTGTGGGAGATGGCTGAGGAGTATCTGGAGATAGTGCAGCAGTACCCTTGTCCATTGTCTTATGTCAGGGCTCATCTCTTCAAGCTCTGGCATCACACGTGAGTATCTCCAGAGAACTCTGAATGTTTTCAGGGCATATCCTGTTTAGCAAGGGTCTGTTTATTCTGGACAAGGATTTGTTTGGCCCAAATCAGTACACTGCAAGGTTTTCTTTCCTGGAGCTGGTTGGAGAGAATACTGGCTGAGGCCTCTGTGCTTCACTGCCCAGCTGGGAAACAGGCCATGGGGTGTGAACAGGTTAGGGCAGGATGGGCTGGGTGTGTGCCCACAGCAGTGTGTGGCAACTGCCCACATGCATTTCATGGCAAATCTGAGTTAACTCCTTCACTGTGAGGCAAACTGTCTTGTGTTTACTGTGGAGTAAGAGCATGGCCATGGGGAGTTACTGAGGAGCAGCTGATGTGCTGTATGGTCATGTCAGCTTATGCCAAAGTACCTTGGCTGTGTGCTAAGCATGTCCTTGGCAGAGAGGAGCAGGTATGTGTGCTGGACTTACTGCAAGAGAGAGGATGAGCTCCTACCAAAGGCAAGTGAAGAAGGAAAATCTATAGAGCTCCTATAAAGACACTTTTAGTTATCTCCTCAGTCTAGCAATCATGAATAAGTAAGACAATGTTTGGGATTTGCCTCAGGCTTCAAGTTTACCAGCAGCTGCGTGAAGAATTGGCAAAAGTGAAGACTCTGGAAGGCATTGTGGATGTCAACAGAGAGCTGAAACTGCGATGCCAGGTACTGAGCTGGGCCCTGATCTCCCACAGCAACACTGCACTTGGTGGGAACTTGCCCTGTTTGTCATGCAGCTGATGTCTGCTAGTCCCTCCCTGGAACTTTGTGCCTTGCCAGCCTTGATGTTGGTAGTTTACTAGAGTAGAAGCCCCTTAAGCCTGAAGGCTTTACATGGGATAAAGTTGCTTTAGTAGTCCCATACCTGCTTTCATTCATCTGTCTTAAGTAGAGGGATTTTGCCTATATATAACTGTCAGTACTTGTTAGTTTAATTTCCAAATATTATATAGAGTATTTCCTGAGAATTACAGAAAAACACTTCATCTCTATGCTGCAGGAAGAAATAGCTAATCAGAAAGAAGGAGAAAAGCCAAAGGAAGGGTTGCCTTTTTTCCACTGGATCTGTCAGCCATACATCAGGCCAGGGTGAGTTATGTAGAGTACAATGGATAGGTTTCCCACACATGCTCAGGACAGAGCCATCCAGTTCTGTTCTAGGAACTTATATACATTGAAAATAACTAAAGAGTTTGGAATATTTCTATCTTTTTTTTCCTGGTTATTTCTTTGTTCATGGGGACGTTGCTCATCGTATGCATCTTCTCCTGTAGATCCTCCTCAGATTTCTCTCTTTCTGGAAAGTAAAATCCCAAAATTCCACTGGAGCTCAGAAAGAGAACATGATGTGCAACAAATAAGCTGCCTGACAGTATTGTGTTGTTTTATGTAACATGAAAGTTGCTTGTAACTGCCAGAGTAGCAAAGATGGGAACTAAATTGTATTCTATAAAGGATGCTTGTGTTGTATGGACAAGCTTTTCAGATCCCTTATTCCTTTTCTCTTGTGAAAATTGAGCTACAGAAGGGAATGAGAATGTCAAGATTAATACTTAAGTAAATTAACTAAATACATAAGGAAAACCTGGTAATAACAGGTTAATAGGTGCCTGACTAATTTAACTGCTCAGCATTAATGGACTTTTCAACCAACCTATCTGACTGTGTCTGTTATTAACAGGCAATGTTAACAAAAATTCAGGTTTTTCTGTTCCACTTCCAAGGGCAGTGACACTCCCCTGTGATTCAGCCATGATGGAAAGGTTTGCAGTGCACACAGATTTCTGTAACCAGAACAGTGGCCAGGGGACACCTGCATCTTTCCTTCAGCTTATGATGATATCACTGTTCCAGGCCAAAGGAGAGATGCAAGGAGAATGGAGCCAGTGGGACTGAGAAAGCTGTGTGTGGAAAACGTGCTCTGGAAGAGGAAGAAGATGGAAATTTTGAACTTCTGTCAAAGAATAAACAAAAAAAGAAGTTAAGAAATCCAAATAAAAGCTTTGATCCATCTTTAAAACGTAAGTTACATTTATGGGCATAAATGCATAGGAAGTTAGGGATACCACAGCTGACATAAATTAGTTTCCTTGTTTATGTATTTGTAGAAACCTCTTTAAAAAGAGGGGTGATTGTTGGGAAATTTCAGGCAGGCAATGTGATTCCAGTTATGTTCACTAGGAAAGAAAATGAGGATCAGAGAAGTAGGTGTCTGAGCTACTATAAGCATCTTTTTAAGATCAAACTGCTGTACAAACTAGATGGTAGCTGTCACTGGCATTTGAAATGTGTGCATTTCAAGCAGATCTCCTTTTTTTACTTCTGACTGGAGGATTAACATTTCCTATGTTGGGATTTAGCTTAAAGACATCTAAAAAGTCAAAGTATCTTTACCTTTGGACTGTCTTCACTGCAAAAAGAATCTCTCTGTGCCTAGAAGAGTGCCAAGCTGTGTCTGAGTCTGGTATAAAAGTTACTTCTTTTTCAGAAAAATGCAGTTGCTGATCATGTCTCTCTTTTCCAGCTAAATATGCAAAATGTGATCAATGTGGAAACCCAAAGGTAAGTCAGTGCCAGTGTCCATTAAATGGGAATTCAGTGGACATGTAGGGGTCAGAGGTTCAGTGCCCGGGTGGAGATCATGAGTGGTGTCCCTCAGGGGTCTGCACTGGCAGCGCTGTTAAATTTCTTCACCAGTGGCACAGATGGTGCTCGAGCACAGCCTCTGCCAGTTGCCAGCACACCTGAGTGTGCAGCTGACACACCCGAGGGTGTGTGTTTAGAGGGGCCTGGGCAAGCTTCTGAAGTGGTGTGAACCTCCTGAGGTTCACCCAGGCCGAGTGCAAAGTCCTGCACATGGGTCAGAACCCCCAGTATCAGCCCAGACTGGGATGGAGAGATCACAAGCCGCCCTGTGGAGAAGGATTTGAGGATGCTGGGGGGGTGAAAAGCTGGAGATGAGCCAGACCCGTGTGCTCACAGACCAGATGCCACTGGCACCCTGAGGCCAGGCTTGGAGAGCTGGGGGAGAGGAGAAGGCTTCAAGGGGCCTGTCAGGGCTTCAAGGGGCCTGTCAGAAAGATGGGGACAGACTTTTTTATGGTTGCATTAAGATAAGGGTTAATCATTTTTAATTAAAAGAGGGTTTTTTAGAGGGTCAGGCACCATGTTCCATGTACTACTGCAGAGAACTGCATCAAACTCACCTGCCACAAATGTCATCCTGTTCAGACACTTGCCAGCTTCTGTTGTAGGGTTCAGGTTGGCCAGTGGATTGCTCTTGTAGCAAGCAGAAGCTGAATGTGGATTTGGGGATGGGGGGAGGTGTCTTTTTGTCTCTGTGTGCAAACAGGTGATAGCTGGGGCTCCCCTTCCCCCCCCCACAAAGACACCAGCTCTGTCACATTGATTAGACTGAGGTGTGCCTGCCTCATGTACAGCTCCTGGGGTTTTCCCCATAGGGCTGAATGCAGAGCTGCCCTGTTGTTGAGATAGTGCACAGTGCTAGTTCTAATCACTGATACAAGGTTCTTTGCATGCCCATCTCCACACAGGGCAATAAGTGTGTGTTTAACATGTGCCGTGGATGCTGCAAGAAGAGAGCGTTCAGAGAGACAGCAGACTGCCCAGGTAGGCACAGCTGGCACAGCTCCCAGACACTTCTCTGCCACAGAGCTGCTTTACTTGCATCTTTGGTTTATGGGTGTGGGGGTGTGTTAAAAACATACACAGCTATCTAAAATGTCATGGTTTTAAAAGCCTGCCTTCCTTCTGTGTATGGTGTTTGTTCTGCTTCCAAAGCCTTGGCATGCATAGCACACTGTGAGGACTTTATCAATACAAGGAATGAGCTGTTCTGTTGACCAGTGCAGTCATCTCATTTCAGTTTGGTTGTTTTTCTTTCTTGTTTTGTGTTTTTTTCCCCATCCTTGCTTCTTCAGGTCATGGATTACTTTTTAAGACCAAATATGAAAAAGCCCTTTCATGGCAGAGTAGTCAAAAAGTAATTCAAGCCCCAGAGATCAGTCGGAGAGATGTAGATGTGGGAGAGCCTGCTGTACCGAAGGAGGCTGGTGACAGTACAGGGTGAAGCTTTGGAAATTAATATTTAAAGAGCTCCTGCCAGGCCTCCTCTTCCCTGGGCCAAGGAACATGCTGTCTCCAGCTCCCCGACAGCTGTGTGAACTTGTTCCACAGGTTTATTTTAAGTTCTGGAAAAGTTTTATTTAAGTAAAAAGCTGCTTACTCAGGGAATTGTCCTGCATTTGAAATAATAAAAAAAAAAAATAAAAAAAAAAGATTCAATTCAGTTTCTCATGCTGTGTTTTAAAGATTGCAAACGCTGCATTTTTGGGGTGGGGAAAAACCTGTGTAAGCTGCTGTGACAATTTGCCTCTTGTATGTTCATTAACCATTGACATCTTGATTTTAATACTGGGGTTCTCTCTGAGAACAGCTTCTGGCACACTAACAATAGCCATGTCAGTGCCCTTCACTAACAGCCCTGCCACATTTGTCTGAGTTTGCAGAGCAGAAAGGAGTCTACCACCACTTGGCAAATGTGAATGTACAAGTAGGATATTGCCATAGACACACTTTGTAGGTAACAATTTATACAGTATGATAAAGCTTAATTATTTCCCATGAGTCAGAGCTGTTAAAAGAGAGGATTGTCTGATATTATGTGCTAAGGTAGAACCACATCCCTGAATCTTTCCCTGCTCAAAGTCTCATGTGATCATTCAGTCTCCTTCCCCCCGATATACTGCATGAGAAGCATCAAAACCAGGTGCTGCTCTACACACACACACACANGAGCTGCTGCACCTCCCAGCACAGGCCCAGCAGCACTCAGGGGTGCTCCCCTTGTCACACGTAGCAAAGGAGGCTGTCACTGTGCAGGGCACTAGCCCAGTACAGCGCTGGAGCCCTCACCTGTGACAGCTGCAGGACTGAAACTACTGTTCTCTGGGGGCAGTGGAGAAAAGGGGGAGGGGGGAGAAAAAACATTCCTTGGGGTAATGGGTATCAGAAATAGGACAACAGGGTGTGAGGTGGGAGTGGAACAGGGGACAAGGGGGATGGGACACAACACAGCTTTGTGCCTGGCCCAAGCCCTTGATCCTGCCCCTCAGCCATGGCTTGCCCACAGCTGTGAACACCAAAGTGTCTTCTCAGCACGTGAGCGACCGTGCCTTGGAAAAGAATGATTTTTGGTCTGTTCTTCAGGAATCTAAATTGCCTCCAAGGTCTGGAAGCAAATGCAGCACTGTGAAAATGGGGAAGACTTCCCTGCCCCACCCCGAGCAAAAGAGACTTCTTTCTTAGAGCAGAAACACTGACTGGGGAAGCAGGAGCGAACTGCACACCCTGAGTGTTTGATGAACCATTTCTAACCCTTTTACCAACCCTCCCCCACTCACACACCATGTCCTGGCAGCCCTGGGGGGGGTCAGTCTGCAGTTCCTACCCTGCACTGCAAACTGGGTTGGTTTTCACAGCCACGAGGGGGGACGTGGACAGAACAGTGTACTGCAAAACACCCTAACCTGTGAGTAGCTGTAGCCTTACTGTTCCTGGAAGAACACAAAGCATGAGTAATGAGCACCCACAAGCATGGTCAGCAGACCACTGATCACCAATCACTAACCTTCACCAGTGTGACCTACCCAGTCACCCTTGCACTCACCTGGTGCTGCGTTCACATTTTCCATGCTCTTTCTTCAGACGCTTTCCCAATCACACAATGATGGTGCCTCAATCTCTTTGGACATTTGTCTACATCTCTCTTGCTTTTCCCCTTCATTCACACCAAGTCCTCTAGAAGGACCACAAGAGGTAAGAACCTAATATCCATTTGCAGGCCGGACTGAAATGCTGCCTAACATTTAATTGTGGCTTTCTACAGACTGCAGCAATAAAAATAGTTCAAACTCTGCTACTGAGTACATTTCATTTGCTCATTGCATTCAGAAATTATCTTCCATGATCTTCTGGGAATAGCATCTTCCAACCTTAATCAGCTTGTTACCCAAGGCTTTCAGCAGCTTTCACAAGTTCTGACTGCAGCTGAATACAAATCACATTCAGACACTAAGCTGATAGATGTTCTTCTAGCTTGCCTTGTAACTGACACAGAAATTGAGAGGGAGGGAAAGGGTGTGGCATTTCCAAACAGGCCAGTGATTAGTGTGGGAGAACCAAGTTTAAACCACTCTGCCTTCAAGTTGAGAGCTGAAACCAAGTCTCACCTCCTGTGGAAACACTGCACTGCTCCCTCACACAGGCACACACTTCAAAGCTGTCACTGAGTTCCCTGGTCTGTTTGAAAAGTCCCTTTAAATAAAAAGCTAAATGTTCATTATTAGGGAATTTCAAACTGCTTCCCTGACCACTGCCCATTCACATAGGTCCCCAGAAATAGCAGGTGCTGGAGTCATTCTCTCTCTGCCAGTGAAAATTGAGAAAGGCAGAGAAGGTGCCTGCATGGTAATAGCAGCTGCTGTTGCAGTGCTGTCCTGGTGCTGTGTGAGATCCAGCTCATGTTCTCACATGGGGATTTTACACCCCATCTTTCACAGAACCCCCCTCATCACAGAATCACCAAGCTGGTTTCAGGCTTCTAAATCCACAAAGGGCCTTATACCTGAGACTCATAATTGGACACATTTCTGTACATTCATATTTCAGGCATATTTGTCCCCACTCCTTGCTCTGGGCCCTCTCTTCAGGGGCAGTGCAGTCACCTGTCTAGCTCACCACGAGCCACACGTGTGCAGCACTCCCCACAAGGGACGCCCCACAGAACCCCCCTTGTGCATCCAGCCACAGATCACCATGGCAAGGGAAAAGAGAAGCTGTAACCTGAACTTTCAACAGCCAGGCTAGAAGATTATAACCTTGCCATTAATAAGGTAAAGATGACCAGTGTATCAAAGTATTAATAACCAGTGCTTGTGAATTCGGAGGCATTGTTACAACACAAGCAGCACACCTACACCCAGACTAACCAGGGATTACTCTCAGGCTGGGCAATATACTAATTACCCTGTTGATCTGTAATAAAAATTTGCAGCCTGCTAAATTAGCAATTGTTTCTGTTTCACAGCCCCTAAAGAAGATCTATGGTATTTGATTTTAATGTGAGTAGGGAAAAGGCAGCACTCTGGATGTCCAATGATGGTGAGAACAGCCCCTGGGCCCTGGGTGTGAGGAAGACTATTCTGGTATCTAAGTCACTGTCAGAGGCACACAAACAGCAGTAGCAGCTCACCTGACAAAAAGAAAGCCAACTAACTGCCCTTATTTGACAAACAGCTTGAAATTTGATATCAGAGAATGAACAAAAGGATAAAAAGTAGATGAAAACAAAGACTGAAACCCCTGTATCTCAGTATGGATCTGTCATCCCCCAACTACTCACCACCCATCTCATAGCAGTGTCCACATTACCACTCCAATGAGCTGTGTCTTCAGCAGAAGAACCATGTTCTTCCCAACTGTTTCTCCTTCCCTGGCTAGGTCAGGTGAAGAAAGCAAGAGTTACTGCACACAGACACCAGCAGCTGTGAAAAAGAAGAAAGCAACAGGAGAGAAATGCTTTGTCTGACCCAAACAAAGCACTTTTGTCAGCAGAGAAGCTGCTGATCACATCTGTCCCAGCCATGGAACAGCAAGAACTGGAAACTGCTGGTGCCACCTCACAGCTCCACAGGGTCTGTGCTTCAGCTGCATCCCAACAGCACACAAGTGCTGGTCTCTCCAGTCAGCGTGCTGAAGGCATCCATTAAACTGAGGCTTCCTCCAATAAAGCCTCCAGGTAAGAAAGTAGTAACATCATAAACCCAAGAGAGTAGAAGCTGTGCATCAGCAACAGCAGCCAGCTGGCATGACACACTTCACTGGATTCCAAACCATCTTTCCAAGGGCAGAACCAAAATCTCTTTCAGGGGCCCATTTCAGGAAGAAAGCAGGGACATTTCAGCAGCATGACAGACTGCATGGCCTCTCCAGCAGGAGCAGGGACATGACCATTCCTTTCCCAGCATTTCTACAAGGATCTACAGCAATCTACCCAAGGGCCCAACTTGTCTTTCTCGCTGAGCTGGCCATCCGTGGAGCCTGACTCAAGTTCTTGATGAACCAGCTCTCTCCTTCCTCCCCTTCAACATGTGAGGCTTTTCCCACACCACATGGAATACATTCAAGCCTCAGAGAACTAGTGCTCCTGTTTTCAGTACCTGAGCCACAGAAAGCACAAAGCCAGAGGGAAGCAATTCAGCAGCTGTGCAAATGCAGACCAGGAATTCTGCTGGTGGAACGTTCCCTCCAATTGCACTTTCCTCACAGGTCATTCAAGCACCACCTCCAACCAGAGCAGAAAGCACAACAGCCTAAAAGCCCATCATCAGCTTAGCAAAAAAAACACCTAAAACCCAACCTTAACACCAAACTCCAAGTACTCAGATGGTTTTTAATCCTGCTGTTTAATGCACTGGATATTAGCAACTTAATAAAAAGCATGAACACGTTCAGGGTACCACCTGTAGTCAGCCCAGCCAGGGCCAGGTCACAACTCTCAAGCCTTCCTTGTTCAAGGCTGCAGGGACTTCAGAAAGTTCATTGCACACACAGACTTCAGGACACACACAGCTGGGCTGCCAGCTGTACTCCTTCTAAGAAAGGAAGGGCAGAGGAGGCGCCCCTGGAGAGCAGACACTCTGGCTGCTTCCAGCTCCTCCACAGGACCCGAGTGGTGGTTCAGAGCCTTTATTCATGCTGCCAGGAGCCAACTGTTGCACATGTCTGGAAACATAATCATACACTATGGCAGTAAGACTGGACAAGCAGCAATATTTGCATCAAGTAGAGATTTACTGCTATGGTAACACTGGACCCCAAAGCCAGGTCATGCACAGGTGGGAAACACACCAGGAAACAGGTCTCTGAGAACAGAGACCAGACAGAACCTGGATCCAGGTAAACAGAACACCCTAAAATAAAGGCCTGTGACTGAGCACATGGAAGAGGTGCCACTTTTTCTCAGACAGGTGAAAAATCATTCTGAGTTTCTCAAAAGAAAATCTCTCCCATTAGTGCTCTATCTCCATAATTGAGAACAATACACTTTTCAGTTTACCTGGAATAAACAAATCTCAGCATTGCTCAAAATCAAGGCAATGCTTTTGGGCCAGTGAAATCCACTTCAGCCATGCCTTGTCCATTCAAATTGACACTATTTTTGCAGCTTTGAAATAAGAAAACAAATAGCAGCTGGAAAACTCTCAAATCAGCATCTGCATGAATAACCAGACAGCTCTTTATGGAGTTGTGGAAGGAGAATGGAGGAAGATGTTCTACCAAAACTGAAATGATGACTCACTGCAGGGATGCTGTTTTTAGAAAGAATTTCTTTTCAAGGAAAACTGAAGTTACTGGACTATTCATCTTACCCACCATCAGCCCTGACCCTCTCAACCTGAGCAAGCAGTGAGGGAGACAGGGACAGTTTGTGAAGCTCAGCAGTAGGTGAGTGAGACACTGGGTACAGTCCTGGAGGGACCATTTCTTTTGGTAGTGCATGAAGTTTTTCACATGTTGGTGCTCATCCTGGACTGGCTGTTAGCTGGAGTGAGCTCCCCTTGGCTACCTTCTCTTGGAGGAGACTGCAACAAGATCAAAACACATCCTAGTTAGTGGTGTGTAAATATCCTGCAGAGCACTTTGAGAGACCAAAGGAAGCAGAGGTGAAGCACAGCAGGCAACAGGGGGAGAGCATCCTCCCAACCCATAAACAGACAGGGCTCTGCAAAAGCTTTGTGGTTACAACTTGTATAGTTACAATTCACAAGAACTTTAAGTCAAACCAGAACTTTTAAACCTTTCTTATTTGCTATGTGCAAGGTGCTGTTAGACCCAGAAGTTGAATCCTATCTGGCATTTATTCATCACAGAGATCAATATACTACAGAATTTAACACGTTCTGTGGCCAATGGCCTGTCCTCCCTCAGAACATTCATTTGGAGCTAACCCTGGAAGGAATACTCCAAGCAATTCATGCATTTTTTACTTCCCGTATTAAAAAAAAAGATAAAAACTTCAAACAATCTTTGATTTGATAGACGGTATCTGTATTAGGAATAAACTGGCATTAATTAGTTATAACCAACCAAAGAATCACAGAATGTCTTTGGAAGAGACCTTCAAAATCTCCAAGTCCAACCTTTGACCCCACACTGCCAGCTCCTCACTAACTCCTGTCCCAGAACAGCAGGTCCACCCTCCATTGACACGCCTCCAGGGAGCCCCCACACTGCCCCGGGTGGGGCACCTCCCCCAAATGACGCTCCTCTCTACAGGCAGGTCAGGGCTTTGGCTGGAAAGCTTGCTCCCTCTCTGTCATTTACCACTGTGAGAACTTGCCCAAGCACAACAGGCCCGTTTCCCTCCAGACTGTTCAAGTCACCAGCTTCTGTAGTTTCATTTGTCCAGTTTAACTGCCCCAGCAGCCCCCCAGGCCCTACCCTGACCTGGCTGTTCAGGTTTAGCGCCCTGCAGCCCCCCAGGCCCTACCCTGACCTGGCTGTTCAGGTTTAGCGCCCTGCAGCCCCCCAGGCCCTACCCTGACCTGGCTGTTCAGGTTTAGCGCCCTGCAGCCCCCCAGGCCCTACCCTGACCTGGCTGTTCAGGTTTAGCGCCCTGCAGCCCCCCAGGCCCTACCCTGACCTGGCTGTTCAGGTTTAGCGCCCTGCAGCCCCCCAGGCCCTACCCTGACCTGGCTGTTCAGGTTTAGCGCCCTGCAGCCCCCCAGGCCCTACCCTGACCTGGCTGTTCAGGTTTAGCGCCCTGCAGCCCCCCAGGCCCTACCCTGACCTGGCTGTTCAGGTTTAGCGCCCTGCAGCCCCCCAGGCCCTACACTGACCTGGCTGTTCAGGTTTAACTCCCCCTGCAGCGCCCCAGGCCATACACTGACCTGTCTGTTCAGGTTTAGCCCCCTGCAGCCCCCCAGGCTGTACCTTGACGTGGATCTGGTTGCGCAGGACGGCCGCGCGCAGGATCATGGCCTTGGCCCGGCGCTGGAACTCCTTCCCCATCAGCAGAGACTTCTCGAAGGTGGTGCTGCGCTGGTCCACGTCCCGGGCATAGAGGATCTGCAAGCAGCACAGAGGGCTGTACAGAGACACCCTGCCCATGGCCAGGAGCAGTGTCCCGGGTTTGGGTGCAGGCAGAGCCCCTGCGCTGCTGGAAACACCCGTCAGCAGCTGGTACCATGGCCAGAAAGAATTCTCCTGGCACAGCTGCTCAGCTGCTCTCACCTTGCTGTGTGAGTCTATCCTGGCATTGATCAGCCCCTCCAGGATCAGCTGGGTCAGCTCATCCTCCAGAGCAGCCACCGTGGTGTTGAAGGCCGTGGCCATCTTGCGCATATCTGCTGACACGTAGGGGCTGAAGTACTAGGAAAAGAGAAGAGTTTCCAAGTGCACTGCCAGCCTCTGGAAAACCCCAGGGACAGCAATTAAAGAGGTGGCCCATCAGTGTTCATCTCCTCTCGGGATCACAGGAACACCCACCTGGATAAGGGCACGGTTTCGAATCTGCGTGTACAGGGTCCTGACATGAGGTGCAAGGTACATGTCCAGCAGCAGGTTGTCCTGTGCAAAAATCCACATCAGAAGGTAAAAAGCAGTCTGGAAAAACACACTAGTTCTGTGTTCTGAAACATGTATCTGAAGGATGCTACTCTACAGCAGGTCAATACCATAAAGCAAGAATGAAGAGAGGAGACAGCAATATGTTAAAAAAAAAAATAAATCATTTCTCCTCATCCTTTGCTGGTAAATTACTTCCAGTTTCCATTCACCATGTCAGGAGACAGAAGACACAGCACAACTGCACACTCTTAATAGATACTTCTAATAGTCACTGCTTCTCATGGAAAGCTAGGCAAAGGGAATTCTTAGGGTCTGTTCTGCTCCCCTGCAACTCACCTTCATCTCATCCAGCATCTTCAGGCATGAGGCATATTTAGATTCATAAAACTTGAAGATGATGTCACGAACCTGTGGCTCCAGCTCCAAGAACAATTTGAAGGAGCTACAAATAAAGATGGCAGTGATCAGATATTGGAACCCCACAATTCCATCGGTTCCATTTGCAAGGTTACAACCTCTTGTTATCACGTGAAGATTCCAAGAAATTACTGTCTACCAGAGCACACAGCCCATATTCAGCAGAACTGGGAGCCTGGGGTAGAGAGAGATGCATCACAGCATCACAGCTGTGGTGAAAGAAGGCAAGAGGCTTTTGACAGATCAAACAGTAGAAGTGTTTGTCTATACAAAACAAAAAGATAAGTGGGAAAAGGTCAAAGTCAGGATACATCACCAGAAAACATAGGCCATAAGCATGTGTGCACTGCAGCCTGTGCTGGCTGGCCCTGGGCTCCCTGCCACAGCATGCCACAGGCAGTTTATGTGTGCCACTGTCTCAGGAAACAGCCCATCACAGTATGGGGGATGTTTGGGGTGCACACTCTTTACCAGTGCTCTCCCAGTTCTCCACCACACATTTCCAAACCTTGGGGCCTTAACCTACCAGTCAGTCAATAAAGAAATGCACAGTAACAACTCTTCTTCCACACCAATGCTTCCACACACTTACCCAACAGGAATTACTTCAATTACTTCACAGGTAATTCCACCTGTGAAGCACAAACACCCATCTTCTTCCCAAGACTGTAACTGTCTCAGCCTTGCATATGTCACATTTACATTGCACTGCAATGTGTATCACCAGGCATTACACTGAATGAACACAGCCAACACAGAGCAGAACAAGTGGTAACACGAAGGTAAGTTACTGTACAGCTGCCTTCTGTAGGGCTCTAGCCCTCTGATTAACAGCTGACCTAGGTCACTGATAGAGGCAGAAAACTGGGCTCTGTAGATCTTGTTCCTGAGCTGGGTTGGGAACCTGTTATACTATGAACATTTCAGCACTGATTAACCACCGTGTTTTCAGCACTGAAACATCACTTAACTAATGCTAAAGCCAAACTCAGGCTCAGGGATTCTTTCTCTCCTGTACAAGGCAGATGCTGCTCCTGCCAGAATCCACTCTCAGATCTCCAGGACGTATCAACTCTCTCAGGGTGTCCCTACCTGCTGGAGATGACATTCCGTTGCAGCTCCTGGCGGTCAAACGTAGCAAGGGCACAGAGACCACCATAGACAGCCACGTTGCTGGGAGACAACAGCTGGGGAGAGAGAAAGGGAACAGTCACCAAAATGGTGACAACTCGAATGGCAGAGGGCTGGAATTCAGTGCTCTGCCCCAGGCCCTTCCTTCATGCAGTGGTTGACTAGTCCTTGTCAAATGCAGTGCAGCCACCCAGCAGACTCTCACCCAGAGCTGGAGAAGTGACTGGCCACTGCTGAGAGAGCAGAAACCCATTCCAACAGCCCCTTGACTGACCTACACAGATACACAAATCCCACTGGTAATTCCTATGTGAAGCAGAGAGGATCGTTCAGAGAAACCCCAAGTACAAATACTTTAAAAAAAAACCAAACCAACAACAAAAAATCCCAAACATGTTTCACAGCATCTCCAAACCACACGCGAGTGCTGAGAGCAACGACAGAATCTGAATTCTACAGCCTCACACCTAGAAGTCACATCCCCTCCAAACCCTGCAGGCAGCTGCCCCTGGTCCTCACCTCAGGGAAGTCACAGTGGTCAAATGATGCCAACAAGAAGCACTTTGCTGCCTGTTTGTACTTCCGAGCAGCCAGTTCAGCCAAGCCTGGGAACCAAAAAGAAGTCAGCCCTTTGTTCAGGATGGCATCCACATCAGGAGAAACTGCAACGCCTGGCACAGGCACCAGCAACCCACGAGGTAACTACTGCCTGTGCCACTGAAGTGAAACAAGACTCAGTGTCCAGCATCCTTTGAAATACATGAACTGCCACTGTCTCTCCACTTAGGGAGAAAAAACAGAGCAAAACCAAGTCAGCAGTTCCACCTCATCAGCTTTATTAAATTCTGCAGTTCTGGTGAGAAAACACAAAGCCTGTCAAATCTGAGAGAAAAACTAAACCAAGCACACACTGCTGTCAGAGAGCCCTGTGGACAGTCAGTAGGCAGAGCTGGGCAGGCAGGGGAAGCTGGAGGGTTCACTCACCTGCTGCACATTTCAGTTTGGTGAGAATTGCTTGTGTCTGGCTGTCTCTTTCTCCTCTTTGCTAAGGGGTAAGAACAACCAGCAGTGAGTGGGCAGTATGAAAACCATTTCAATTACAACTGTCCTTTGGATATTGCATTCTAATAATTAACTTGCAAATCTCATCCACAATACAACTTTATCTTATCTGTCTTGGGAAGTATGGCCAGAACTGAGGATGGGAAGTCTCTTTGTTTTAACCATGAACTGGATTTCCTACACACGTATCATGGGAGAAAAGCAACACGTCTCAAAAGAAATAGTACAGCAGCCAAGGAGGCTGGATAGAGAACAGACTGCAAGGTGAAGGGAGCCTTTCAGGGAGTAAGCTGGAAAGGGGGAAAGGAAGAAAACACTTCACAAATTTTGGATGCAGGGAGACAAAGGGAAAACTCTTGCAAGTTAAAAAGCAGGCTCTTACTTCTGCAATTTCTGGTGTAGATTCAGCCTTGCTTACATAGCTCAGAACATGAGACCAATTCTGGAGGTAGACACTGACCTGTAGAGAGTCAAAACCAGTGAAGAACAGGCATAGCACAGATCAATGGCATTGCTTGGATAAGCAGTATCATTGCAGACATGAGAGGTGCAACCAGAGCAAAGTACAGCTGCCCTTCACAGCAGGATCAGACACCAAGTGCCACTGCCCCTGCCAACCCTCCTACCTTGATGACATTGAGACACATGTTGATAACGTGCTTGGCACTGGTGCAGTAATCTCGGGCTCGTGAGTAACACTTGAGCGCGTTGCTGAGGTCCCCACAGTCCAGGTAATGATCTCCCAGGTCATCGTGGCCTCTCCTGGAGCACAGAACCAGAACACCAAGGAACCCTGTGCTCAGAGAGGGACTGAGGCACTGAGCGTGGTTGCCATCCTGTGCCTGGAGGAGCAAGATGCTCTTCCTGGCTCCAGAAGAGCCTCCTGCACCTCACCTGATGCTCTCCTTGATGGAGTTCCCTTTGTAATTCTTCAGGTCTGTGTCGAGCTTCTCCAGTTTAAGAAGAGCTTTTTTGCGGGTAGCCTCAACCCAAGCTGTGTCAAGAGGAGGGGGTTCAATTCCACTATCAGGGACAGCATCAGGTGTATTCTGCAGTTCTCTGAAAGAAGTGGGAAGGGGGTCATGCAGCATATTTTTCAGAGCAAAGGTCCGGCTCTGTTCTCTCAACACACACAGAGCTGTGTGCACGAAACAGACCCAGGATGGTGGGGAAGGAAGAAGACTGTCAAGATTTCCAGGGAAACAGCAACATAAGCATCACAGATGTTTACAGCTTCTCAAAATCATCCTGTTGACCTTTTGCACATATTTTATTAACAAGGAAGTCACTGCTGATTTTAAAGAAACAACCCACTCTGTATACCAAGGGGAAGCAAGTTATTAACAGTACTGCACTGAGTTACTACAGCCTGTGACCTATCAAATGCTGCCCTTAACAGCAAACCTGTAGTTGGGCTAGGGGGGAGAAAAAGGAAAAACCCCAAATCAGGCAAACAGCTAGATAAGGTTTAATTTATGAACACAAGAGCATCCAGGAGGAGCTTCATCTCCATAAGCTACCTCAAAGACAGCTGTGTTCACTACTATTGGGAGTGGTCACAAGGACTAGAGTCTCCTGAAGCACCAGGACTTCAGAACAAGACAATGTCTTCTGTGTTTCACCTTTAAAAAAGCATGGTGCCTGGGGCCTGAGCCCTCACAGGTCACTGCTGCCAGATGCCAAGGGCAAAGACAATCTGCAGAGGGACTCTGGGAGCATCACACACAAAGCCCCCAGCGTGGCCCAGCTTTTAACCCCGCCAGAGGAGCTCCCAGGGCTCCTGTGATCTCTTGGTACCTGGTGGCCTCAGACAGCTTCCTGTGGATCTCCTCGTAGACATCCACGTTGAAGGTTCTCTGGACAAAGGACAGAGCCATCTTGAGGGCCTCGACCCGCAGCGGGGGGCAGTGGTCTGCGATGAACTGCAGCCGCTCGATGCGCATCAGGCCGCTGTAGCTGGAGGCGTACTGCTCCAGATCCTGCAACCAGACCTGCACTGTCACTGCTGCCTGTGCTGCCCTGCCCTGCTGCTCTGCCTGCGCTGCCCCACCTGCCCATCCCCGGATGACATTTCACACCGAGTGCAAGCAGGGGGTCCAAACCCTTCAGAGCAAGGCGTGTAACCACCCACCAGCCCTCGAGCAGCACCTACCAGAGTGGGATTCTCCACCACGTAGTTGATATCAGGGGCATTTTGCTGATCTTCTTGTGGATCCACGTCAATCTGCATGGGCTCTACTGCACCCTGCAAGAGCAAAAGGAGGTCAAAGGGAGCATATCATATGTGAGCAAGAAACAACCACATCATTCACTGTATTATGTATTAAGGAGTTGCTTAATTCCCTCTATTAAGAACTTGTGCTTTAATAAACAGTAAATTTTAAAACTGAAAAAAACACTTGTCAGCCTTTAGACCCATTCAGGGCTGTTCTGTAGCAACACAACTCAGTGTGATGCTCTGTCCAAGACAAGCAGCACCAAGGCTCAGCACTGGCACAGAGCAGCTGGCTTTGTTCAGCACGTTACCAAAGGAGAAAGCAAAGGGATCAATAAAACTGATTGCATAGAGTATCTCTGGCATGCACACTGCACTCCAATGACAGTCCCTTTCCCTTTCTGGAGCAAGACAGGCTTTAACACCCAGCTCAAAGAGCTCTGACAGTCAGAAAGTACCCAACAGACTCACCAGAACCTTCCAAAGCTGCTTTAGTGCTTAGAGGGGAAAGGGGCCAGGGGAAGGCAATGACCATCGTGCTTTTAATAAAAGCAAACCTCAAGAACAGGACACAGAAAGGCAATTCCTCAGCTTCTAGCAAACATTGAGAAAAACTATCTGCACTGCAAGAATTTACCATCAGTCGAATCATCCAGCTACAGTTACCCGAGTCCCACTGTTTAGGCAGATCCCCCTTTGGCAGGAATAACAGCATTTTGTCCTCCCAGCATATCCTGCACTGCTCTGAACCACGAGGACTGAAACCAGTGCAGTGACCTCAGTTCCCCCTCATCAACACTCCACCCGTGTGCGTTCCCATTTCAGACCACTTCACGGTGGACTGCTAACAAACCAGCCCCAGAGAAGCTGACAGCAGCAGAGCAGAATGACTGGCACCCTGTACTCTGCAGTCCTCTCCCAAACCCCACACAAGAAAAGCACAAGTGGGCTGGAAGCCCCATTGGAGATCCCCAGGAATCTCGCATCTTTTCAAGGTAAATAATTTTAAAAGGTACAAGGTTTACTTAAGAACTGCTGACAACGCAAAAACCCCAATGCTCGCTCCCGAGACGGGCAGGCACCCTGCTGAGAGGCACCTCCCGAGCCTCGCTGGGGCTGGCAAGCCAGCTCTGGGGGAGTCTCCTGCTGTACTCGGGAGGAAGAGGCGGATCTGCCGCTGGAAACGGTGCTGCACAAATCGGCCACTGATGAAGCCCGGCTGGGTGCGGGATTATCCCCCCCGACTCTCGCACCCCGCCTGCTAACGGGGAGAGCGGCGCTTAACTCGTCCAGCGCTGGTGTGCGGACACCGAGCACCGGCCCTCTCCGGGGTCCCGCGACTCTCCCCCACACCGCGATCTCTCAGTCCCGACCCCCCGCTCGGCCACCCAGACCCCACCGGCACCGCGGAAAAGCAAGGGG
>VYZU01005864.1:0-64428 GCA_013401355.1 Ceyx cyanopectus
CCAGCCTGCCTCTCCACAGGGAAGACTCCTGGGCTGGGTCCCTGGCAGAGCACCCAGGCTCTAGCCACTGCTGCCCCAGAGTGCCTGTGGCAGTCACCCCTGCAGCACACGGCCACGGGTGTGATGGCAGCAGCCTGCCCTGGCTCTGCAGTGGGGCTGGCAGTGCCCCCAGGGCACAGCTCCTCTGGCACTGCTGTCACCCCTGCTCCAGCACGGCCAGCCCAGCCCTCTGGCCCAGATGCAGACAACGCTGAGCTCTGCTGTGGCATGAGCACCAGGGCCAAACACAAGCCCCAGGGCCAGCTGGTGGTTGTGTGTTTGGTGAAGTGCAGATTGGATCCAGGCATGCAGAGTGTGGATTAGGTGAATTTTAACTCCCCTAGTGCCTGTGGGTTGAATCTTGGCTCGAAATCAGAGCTCCAGATGGCCCAGTGCCACAGCACAACTGCTCTTCAGGAGCATGTCACAGGACAAATGCAGGTTGTGCTGTGCTGTGAGGCCAGAAGCTATCTTAACAGAGGAAATTCATCATGCAGAGCCTACAGGTTTGGATGCAGGTTTGTGTGTGTCTGCCATAAACATTTTCCATCCAATATCATCCTACATTTTCGTTTTTGCATGACCTCAATAGTGAAAATGTATTTGAGTCGGGTTATAGCTTTATCCCCACTGAAGTCTTTATCTGGCTTCATATGAGAACCCTTTCTTTTAATAAATTTCATCTTTCCAAAAGCAATCCTAGAACTTTTAGTCCACAATATAATATGAGACTTATTTTAATAACCAAGAACTTAAATTGATTTTTTTTTTCTAATAAAGTATCTAGAGAATAGTAGCAGGAGCATCTGAAAAGGGGGAGTTCAGTTGTAAGCTCTTCTTGTAATGCTTGATGTTTTAATATAGTGGTTAAAGTACCATTTCATTCTGAACAGCGATAAAAAGTATTCTAAAACAAAGAAATGCAGGCTTCAGCTCTGCTCTTGTGACTGATATGACACAGAAAATGTTCAGGTGAAAAGTTAAAACACAACTGAAGGAGCAGACAATACAGTAGCAAGGTTTTGCCTGAAGTTGTAAAGCTTTTAGCCTGAAAAATAAATGTAGGATTTAAAAAGCTGAAGCTGTATTTCACCCTTCTTGCTTAAGTTAAGTACATCTCCCTAGCCAGGAGGGAAACCACAGAGCCATAGACTCAGGAAGGCTGGAAATGACCTTCAAGATCAAGTCCAACCACAAAGCCCAGCCAGGGGATGTTTTGTTATGAGTAAAACCAACCAAAGCTGGGAGGGGACAGAGAGGTCATCGTTCATGGAGACATGAAACAACTAAATGCAACCTGGCCTTACTTTTAATGTGACAACCCACCTGCAAAGTCCTATTTGGCTGCAGCACATTTTGAATGTGCAGGAGCTAGGTTTGTAGCTGCTTCTGTAAGCTGTGTGTAGATATTTCCACCTGAGACAGTTAAAACTGGTTCCAGTGCAGAAAGGCTGGGATGAATAAATACACTGTGTTGTAGAGCTCTGGATTTCAAGAGTCTTACAAACCTTAGGAGGTTACATTGCTGAGAAGTTGTGATTGCACACCAGCTCAGCACTCCCTGCAGCATCAAAGCAACAGTGCTTTGAAGTACTGGCTGCTGAGAAGTGACAGTGGGCTTCAGAAGAGAAAAGACAGGGTTAAAGATTCACAGCTCATACCTGTGTGCAAAGATCCCAGCTCCATCCGTGGCAGGTGATGGGAGATCCCACCTCAGAGCTGTTCTGGAGTTGACATGGAAGGAATACACTGGTGGTTTCACACGTGCTGACTGAGACTCTGCTCCACGAGGACAGACTGCACTCCTGGCCACTGCAGAGCCAATGGAGAAAATGGAATAGCATCAAAACCCAGTCATTCCCTCCACAGCTGGTTCTGAGGATTACATGGCATAGTGCCCATGGGGAGTAAACAAGGGGCTCACCATCCACTAGCCCTAGTCTAATCTGGCTTGTCATCTGTGTGCTGCCAGCACCCCTCTGCAGCCAGAGCACTTCCACTGCTGACAGCACGGCCTCTCCCAGCCCCTCACCTCTTCCAGCCACCCCCGGGGTCTCCTTCCCCACCTCAGGGTGACAGGGAGGGGCTGTGGCACTGGCACTTCCAGCTGCACGTGGGAGGGAAGTGCCTTCAGATGGAAACCTCACATTCAGCAGCTGTGGGGAACCAAAGCTCTCCTGATGCTGAGAAGAGATGAAGCAAGGGACTGCAGCTCCCACCTCTGGGAATGTCAAAGTCACCTCAAACCACCCGTGGCCTTCTCCAGCTTCACCTGCAGAGGCACAACGCTCTGGAGGTGAGTTAGGGACTGAATCTCACATCTGAGGTGTAAGGTCAATGTGCCAAAGCCTCACAAAGCAGCAGGGACACTCTAGGGACACTTGGATTGCAACTGCCTGCTATGTTGTGTGTTCCAACTAAGAAGACATTGGAGAAGAGCTGCCAGCCTGGCACTACTTGTAAATGATACTCAAAATTCTCTTCACTTTATTTTTTGAAAGTCACATACTTAGGGTGACAGACTTTTTCTGCCATGGAGATGTCAACACCTGGCTAGAGGGAAAACAAGAAAATCTGCCTGAAAGGCAGCATGCACAAGGACCTCTGTGCCATGTATAAACAGTGAAATTGATTAACATTGCAGATATTAATACCAAAGTAGGAGTAACAGCTGCTCTCTTCTTCATAGTATTATGCAAGCTGACCACAGAAACACAATGCAGGAAAACAGACTGTAGCTTTCACTTTTCAGATCAAATCAGTGTAGCAGTTAAATGGGCAGAAACAGGGTGTTGTAAATATGATGGCCTAATTCTACAGCTCACTTGCAGGATGAGGCCTAGGCTTGTGCAAGCTGAATTTCATGGCCCTTCTTCGACATCAGAAACAGTGAGCCACAAATCCAGTTATGCTTTATATAAATTATAGGTCAATGCATGGTATTCACATCCCACAGGACTCACCTTCTGCCACAGCTGGCAACAAGAGGAGGGAGCTTGCTGTTGGTGACCTGTAGCAACTGGGCTTTGTCCGTGGTGAGGCCTGGTGTGCAGAGCTGATCACCACCTGTGGGCACGAGAGCTCTGTTAGTAACAGTGCAGGGGGCCCTGGACCCCGGCCTGACCAAGGGACTTCTCAGAGGTGTTAGAAAGCACTGATAGTTCAAACAGAAGATGTAGTCACTGCCTGGACCATCTGTAAAACAACAGGCTTAAACTCCAGATGGGTGCTAGAAATTTAAAGCCATTACAATAGTTATTCACCTGTGAAACTTTACATTCTGCTGCACACTTGTCACACGTGCTGTCCTGTGACAAAGGGAGGACATCTCAGATTAACATGTATACCAGTGGCCTTCACACCAGGTTGCTTTGCAGCAAACAACAGCCTATTACCAAGTGCAGCTTAATAGGAGGTAATGGTAAAAAACACCCAGAATCAGTGTTAGGAGATCATCTGGTGCCACCCAATGCTCCAGAAGGATTACCCAGAGAAGGATCCCATTGTTCAGGTGGGCTTGGAACCTCTTTGAGAAGACTCCACAGCCTCTCTGGGCAGCCTGGACAGGCTCTGACACCCTCACAGCAAAATTTATCCTCCTGGTCAGATGGAACCTCCTGGGTTCCAGCTGGTACCTGTTGCCCCTTGTCCCATCTCTGGGCACCACCAACTAGAGTTTGGCCCCATCCTCTTGACACCCACCCTTTGGACACTGATAAGCACTGGTTGTGTTGTGATGTCTGATAGCAGCAACAGGGTGCAAAGTTCCAGGCTGTGACGTTCAGAGTGTCACCGTGCGCTGAGATGGCTGACACCCCAGAGGCAGGCAGTGGGGACAGTGGCCACATCTCAGCCCACAGTGGTCAGGCCAAAGGCTCGTCCTCAGCATGGCCCTGGCACACCTGCCCTAGCAGCACCTACAGTGTCACCTCAGCTTCCAGAGGGGCCGCTCTGGGGAGCTGCACTGCTAAGGCCATAAAGCCTCTGAGCCGACCACCTGTCATCTGCCCTCCTTTGTGGACTTGGAACCGAAACACCGCTGATGCGGTGCACAGAGAGGCCCAGGGCACGGCAAGGCCCAAGGCACAGCGAGGCCCGGGGCACAGCGAGGCCCGGGCACAACAAGGACCGGGCACAGCGAGGCCCGTTGACACNCGACCTGCCCGGCCCCGGCGCCTGCCCGCGGAGCGCTCGGAGGCAGCCGCAGCCCTCCCCGCCCCCGGCACACTCCAGGGAGCCGTTTCACACGGAATCACACGGGAGCGTCTCCCCCATCTGTGCAAGCCGAGGCACCCCCACCCCCGCCTTCTCCTCAGTCCCGACAGAGCCTCCCTGCCATTATGTTCCACCATCTCTTAGCCAGGCCGCTCCGCGGGCGGCCGAGGCAGCGCGGACCTTAGCCATGCCCGCCTGAGGCCGCCGGCCGGAGCAGCCGCGGCCGGGCCGCGGGGCCGCAGCAGGTGTGTTTGCATGGGGGTGCGGAGGTTGCATGCGGTGGGGTTTGCCTTCCTCCCGGCCCGGCTCCGGCTCCCGCCTCGCCGGCGCGCAGGCCCGGCCGCGGGCGAGGCTTTGATGGAGCGGCCTGCCGGGCCTGCTGGGCTCGCCTCGGCTCGGGGCCGCCGGAACCCCGCGGCCGCTCGGACCTCGCGGCTACCAGGCGGGCGGCTTCAGGCCGGCCCTGTTGCAGTGTCGGGAGGGGAGAGAAGGGGGGGGAATCGCTCGGACGTGGCCGTCCTGCCGCTCCCCCCCCCCCGCTCCCTCCTTCCCCCGCTCGGCCGCTCTCCCTTTGCAGCCGGAGGGGCCGCGGCCTCCCCTGCCCGGGCGTCCCCCCGCGGGCGGCGGGGACCGTTCCTCCAGCCCGGGGCTCGGCAGGGCCCGGTGGTGTAGGGCCGACCCCGGGCCGGTGAGCAAGCGGGCCCGGCGCGGGGGGCGCGGACGCCGCGCTAAGGGGAGGGGACCGCGGTCGGTCAGCGAGGTGCCCGGGGCCACGGCGGCCCGCAGAGGCGGGAGCAGCCCACCCGGGCCGAGGGGCTGAGGGAGGGCCGGTCGGAGCCGCCTGTGCGGAGAGGACGGGGCTGAGGCA
The DNA here is from genome assembly GCA_013401355.1 of Ceyx cyanopectus. Lineage (NCBI taxonomy): Eukaryota > Metazoa > Chordata > Aves > Coraciiformes > Alcedinidae > Ceyx > Ceyx cyanopectus. The sequence continues at coordinate 5,123 of VYZU01005864.1, forward strand.
GCGGAAGAACATGGTCGTTTTCCCCAGAATGGGGTGGGGATGAGGGATGTGGAGAAAGTGCCAGATCTCAGCTCTCTCTCCGCAGGGGAAGGGGGGGTGAAGGGTTGTGCCCGAGACCTCTGCTAACAGTTACAGGTGCAGCCCGGAGAGCAGAGGGGCTGGCTGGTGTAGCCTGGCGTGGCAGCTGGCTTGGAGGGGAGCCTTGCCGAAGAGCCATTCCACGGCAGAGCCCGGAGAGGATGGGGCTTGGCGCGTAGGCGGAGGTAGTTACTGGTTGTTACCAGTGCGAGGGTGAGTAGCCAACCCAGCAGCGGGGTGCCGGCGTCTGGCTTTGGGGTGCCGTCAGCCACAGCAGGAAGGCCCTCGGTGGCAGAGGAAGCGAGGGGAGCGGGCCAGGAGCGGAGCTGCCAGGGGCAGAGCTGGGCACGGAGCCCTGCCCCGAGGGGCCCTGGCACCCCAGGCAGCTGTGACCTTGCCGAGGAGTCGCCCCAGAGGGATGCGGGGCCGAGCGGGCGGCTGCGGTCAGCAGCCATCTTTGCAGGGTGGGAGCCCGGCGCGCTGCCTGCAGCCGCTGTCCTGGCCTCCCCCGCTGCCGGGGTGGCAGGCGTGGGTCTGCAGCTCGCTGCTCGCAGCGCCTCGAGGATAACCGAGTGGCCAGAAAAAGGAAAATAATAAAATTACAGATCCGTGCGAGAAAAGCCCAGCTCAGCAGCCCCTGGGCGCTGCGAGGAGGGGGCCGAGGCGCCGCGTTGCAGCATCTGGCTGCTGCGGAGCGGGTTTCTGGAGGGGAGGGCGCGGGGAGCTTTGTAGTCAGCCGGGCAGAGCGGAATGCCAGCCGGGCGGCCCCAGGGGCGGCGAGCGGCCGGGCAGGGGCCGGGAGAAGAGCCCGAGCCCGCCCGGCCGCCCCACGGCCGCGGGCATGCGGGGCAGATGTGTCGCTGCCGAGCAGCCCCTGGTGCTGGGGGGAGCAGAGAGGGGGGAGCGGCCCCGGGCTAGCAGCCCGTCTCCCCGTGCTGTGGCCGAGCCTGCCTGGTGCTGTGCTGCAAGAGAGATCCTGTGAGGATTTTTATTGCGGTCTCTTTGTTAGCTACAGACAGGCACGCAGGCACTCACAGCTTTCAGCCAGGTTGTGGGAGGTAAGTGGGGGAGGAGAGGAAGGGAGCGTGTGGGGCGGCTCTGGGGAGAAGGGGGCTGCGTGGGCCGGTGCGAGGGGAGCAGGGGGACAGGGCTGCCACCGGCAGGAAGAGCCCCCGCGATTTTCAGGGACTTGTTGGCAACTCGGCGAGGGTTGCCATAGCTTTTTATGTAGGGTGACCAGAACCGGCTGGAACTGGTTTGAGGCAGATCAGCTCCTGAACACAATGCAGTCACTGAGCTACTACAGTGGGATAGCTTCCTCCCTTCATGGCAGCCAAAAGCAGAGGAGCTTGCAGAAAGATACCATCCCAAAACAGTATGTGAATGCACACTTTAGACACACAGCACTGGTATGTGGCTAATATAGTCATAAAGGATTCTGTATATAAATGTACATATTTGCAGTAACTGAGATTACTTTGGCTTTTCATGCCTTTTTATGCTTAAGGAATGGGCAGGAGATGAGATTTATGACCCTTATTAAAATATTGTTGCTTTGCAAGGGTGGGACACTGGTTATGCAGTCTATTTTAAAACTGAATAAAATGGAATGATTTGTAATTGTAGTTATGCTTGTGACTGAATGCTGCTTTGCATGCTGTTTTATTTACAGGGTGCTGTCTTGTGGTTTTCTGTAGGAGACGTTACGGGGGGGGTGCTGTGCCTTTCTGTCAGGCCAAAGGGAAGCTGTTGTTGTGGAATTGTGCATAAAGGCATTGCAAAGATGCTGTAAGCCATACCGCTTTCCCCTTCTTCCTAGGTTTTCTTTTTCCTCCTTTTTTTTTCCTCCCTTTTAGGCCTATTGATTGGGGCTGCCTTTAACCCTTTCCTGTTTGCAGAGGTAATGTGTTGGTGGCAGTAACTGAGCGCTGGCTATAAAAAGAGAACCTTTCAGAGGTCAAGGTTCACAAGGTGAGATGTGTGTTTGGGGTGTGAGTGTAACAGCAGCGTGAAGGTATGTGCATGTGAAAAGTGAATCTGGCTCCTGATTGCACCCTTGGCACGTTAGGGAGGACACAGTTGTTTGTTACTGAAGAAATGCTATTAACGTCCTCCAGTTTTAATAGGATTAAAGCCATTATTTGTAAAGACTTACTGATATCTTGGCTAAATACGTGGGGTTTTTTTTCACGGAAATAATCTTTTCTCCAGATAAACGTGGGTTGTTGTTTTTTCACAATGTAGTGATCCGGAATAGGCCTCTAAGCACAATCACAAATTGTGGAGCACATGGCAGTGAAGTGTTGTGTGCTGTATCACAGCACTGAGTCTGCTGTCTGATTAGGTAAAGGTGGCTTGTTTGGCCATATCTCAGTAACCTGGCATACTTCTGAATTAAGGGCTTCAGGGCTGAACGTGTACCTAACGGAGAAAAGGACATACAAAAGAAATAGGATGGATGGTGTTTCTTAAACTGCTGCAAGGCAGGGAGGATTTTGCAGCAGCCAAGTGGAAGGATGTGTTTGAGAGGTTTGATGGAGCTTTGGTGGGTTATTAGTGCCATGAATTACAATACTGTGCAGCAATGGAGTAAGAAAGGAAACCGGATGGGCAGTGATCAGCTCCTGAGGGATGGCTGCTTCTAACTAGCAATGGATAATGGATAGGAATGTTTCCCCCACTCATCTAAAAAATAAATGTGTATTTAGATTTGAGCTGGCATTTGTGTCTTCCAGGGAAAGCTGAAGGATTGGGAGAGAGGGAGAGTGGGAGAGGGGAGAAAGCAGTAATGAATATAGCAAAGGGAGGAACAAAGGCTGGTGGAGCTCGCACTAAACATCTTGCCTTGGGGATTCTTTTGCTAGAACAGTTACTTCCTATCACAGGAAATCAGCAACTCCAGAACCTTCATCAGTGTGATTTAAAAAAATCTGACCCATCCTGGCTGGGGTAGCTGCTTTAGCAATGTACAGGCGAGAGAAATATGGAAGCAAAGCATTGAAAACGTTCTGTTCTGGTGTGAAACGAGGGGCTTTTCCTCTGTGCCCAGCAGAATGTAGTAGACAGTCTGAAAAGCCTCAAGAGGCTGGATATTGGGTGGCTGATGAAAGGCAGGGTGCCTGCATCACAGAGTAACAATACAAGGGAAGCCTTTTTATTCCTGACTGCAGTGGCTTATGGAAGGTATTTAGATATTAATTGCAGAAAAGTGAAAATAGCATACTGATGTTTAGCCTGAAATTGTGGGTTTGTGGGTTTTAATGCAGCTACAATGTGTGGTTTCTCAAATTTGATAGGGCAGTTGAATAGCTTGTGTGGTGGAGCAAAATGCCAAACAGATCATTGATTGCTGTTCCTATTTTTCATCATTTGGATGCAGAGATTCTATCTTGGACTGTAGACATCTGTAGCAAAATTATGCTCGCCAGCACGAATTCTTATTGCATGATAGGAATAGTGTCTATTGCTGCTGACGATGCATGTTCTCTTCCAAGTGTCAGCTAAAATTCATGTGTTACATGAGGGCACCTTTTATTTTTTTTCCTGTCTACCAACACAGTCAGCAGTTTTTACATTGTAAGTTCTTGGTTTGTCACAAAATTCGATGTGTGTGTTTTGTTTGGATTTCTGATCTATACGATCAGTTGTTCTTCAGCAGAGGAGGTTTTGGATTTGCAGGGATCTTTGTAGCCTGTAGGATGAGAAACCTGCATAGGTGCTGGAGTCCGCAGTGTTCCTGGTGGGTTTTGGTGTTTTTTTTTAGTGTGATAATATTTGGAAATGCTCTTCATCAGGAGATGCTGGTTTTGCACATAGGTTTCCTGGAGAAAATGCTGCTCAGTGCTGGAGGGTTGGTCCTGGCTGTCAGCATCACCATCTCCTTCTGCAGTCAGTCTAGTCTCAGGTGTTTGATCTTGAGAATAAAGCTAATGATTTCTCAAGTTCCAAGCCTCCTCAGAATGAATGAACTACCTTTTGTTTTCTCAGAAGTGTGAATGTGTGTTAAAATATAAGGGTGCACACAGATCTCTGGGAACGTACGCTGAAAAAACCCCCCTTACCCCTGATGTCTCGGGGCCCGTTTGCTGCAAGCCCTGCCTGACTGGAGTGCTCTCCAGGATTGTCTGCAGCTGCTTCGTGGTAGTTTTGAGAAAGAACTGCCATCCACTTCAAGGATATTAAAGGAAACAGACAGGAAGCAAGTGCTATTTAGAGTGTGATTCAAATTTGCAATAAATCTGGAATCTCAAAATTCTGTATGTGCTTTTTGTATGTCCATATTATTCACACGTTACTGCTGCATCCCATTTGACATACGGAAGACCAGAATTAAGCCGTTTTATCATTCCTTTTTAAGTAGAGTGAAAAAACAACGGTATGGGGATTTACCTGCTTTTCATTCATTCCTCTCATTTTAGGAGAAATTCAAGTAATTCAAGAAATTCAACCTTAAGTGGATCTCTTGAGAAATACAGGTAGTTTTCATTTGGCCAGTTGTAGACAGAGATGGTCTTTTGAGCTCCATATGGCGTGGGAAAGGAGGTGCATTGCTCATTTGCTGGGATATCCCTGCTCTTTTTGCCAGACACGGGTAGTTCAGTGGTGGTAGGAGAGGAGGAAGTGGACAGGCTTCAGAGGATCCCCCTTCTCTTTCCCTTGCTGTTTGGAGGCATTCAACTACAAGATGAGGCTTCTAAGGAGTTCTGAACTACAAGTAAATTCTGTTTTGGCTGTCAAAAAAGCTGCACAGAAATTTGCTTAAGGAAACAGTTCTCAAGATTGTTTTCACTTAATGGTGCCTACTGCAGGAGAAAAGGGCTCCTGTTTGGATGAGATGCAGGATGTGGTGGAAGAGAGGACAAGGACCATTGCCCAGCCTTTATCAGTAGCTGTGGGGTAGTGGTAACGTGCTGACAGGAGCTGCTGTAGGAGTCTGTGAAGTGCCTGCTGAATGCTTTTGGGGGGCTAGGAAAGAACAAATTGTGCATTTCTTACAAACTGTCAACAGCAAGATTACTTCGTTGAGTGAGAAAAAAAGCCCAGGTAAAATGTGTTTTACTTGAAATGCTGGGCTGAACCCTCCAGAACCGAAGTGTTTGGGGTTGGGTTTTTTGGGTGGCGGGGGGTAGGAATAAGGGAGGATGAAAATTGCTAGAATGTTCTTTTAGAAAACTAGAAGTGCAAGTTGAATTTCTCTTGCTTATTGAGTCTCGTGCATGGAGACATTGGATTTCCCTTTTTTTTTATCAGATAGATATGATATATAATTGCTGTCAAACACCCCACACTTCACAAAGTGTTGACATAAGGACTGGCACGGCCTTCCTGATGACACACCACGCTCATCTGAGAGCTGCTCTTCCTCTCCTGAAGGGGGTTTGCTGGTTGGATTAGCACACTGCTTTTGTCTGCTTCCAGACACCCATCTTTCAGAGGGAGCAGCACAAATGTCATGGCCATCGTTGCCAGGGTGTGTTGAATAACTAACGAGCTGCTCTTAATCTGTGCATTAGGCTGGTTTGCATCATGTGAGGTTGTGTATTACTGTGATTCTGATGGAATCACTTGGCTTCTCTACCTGATCAATTTTCTTGGCATGACAATACAGAAACTAAAACCAAGAACAGCTGTCAAGCTGGTATTACCCCCTGTCTAGGTGTTTTGTTCCAGTATGAGTTATTTAAGTATCATTAATTGTGTTTGGAAGTAGAGCTATTGTACCAGGTGATCAGAATCTTGTTCTGGAATAGTTATCTGACTGGGAATTTATACCTGTCTGACTATAACAGGGTAATTGTTCCATAGGGCTACTCTAGAATGATTCTCCAGGAGCAAGTCACTGGTGGCCACTGGAAAGTGGTGCCTTGACACTCTCATTTTCACAGTGCTGCAAACACCCCTTTGCTTCAAAGAACGTGCAGGAGAAAAGGTGTCTGCCCTAGACAGGGACCAGGGCAAAGCTGTACTTGGTACAAACAAAGCTAAAAACTGCAGGAAGAATTTAGAGAAGGTAATGTGGTCACAAGAACATGAGTTCCATGGGGAGATGAAGTTTAAGTTGCCTGTTTTCTCCTTAAATAATAAACAGACTTGCTGCTGAGGGAAGCTTGAGGACTTGCTTGCACAGAAGCCTGGAGTGAGGTGCTGGAAGTCTAGGCAGTTCTGTGAGATCTGAAAGCAGAGGGCAGGGATTTAAACTGAACACAGCAGAAAACACAGGGCTAGTCCAGACAGAGAGACAGGGGCCTGGAGTCCCTGGGCTTGTGGTTGCCCCGTGGAGATCTGGATGAGTGGGGTGGACTGTGACTGTTCATCCCCGAGATCATCTCAGTGGCAGCCCTGTCACAGCGGGCTTTTACACCCTCTGGAGACACTCAGCTTTGCTCTCAGCACTTCATAAGCAGTTCTCAAAGAAATGCCAGTTCCCGGAAAATCGTGATTTCCTAGGGAACCAGGAAATTGCCTCATTTCCCCTTCTTAAGTATTTACAGGCACCACGTTGGCCCAGAGAAGGAGCAGAGTAACAGCTTGTCTGGCAGCCAGGGTGTCACTCGATTTGGATCTTGGATAAAAGGCAGAGTTTTACCCTTAAGGGAAGGAGCTACTGAAAGGTTTCTGAAGAAGATGGAATTTATATATTGAATCTTCAAATTGTGAATTTAAAGATTTTTAAATTAAATTTAATTTAAGACTAGAATAGTGAAGAATAGATGAGTAAAATGTCCAGGTTACAACTTTGCTTACTTATTTAGCAAGACTGGTCATGTCTTTTATCTCCTTTTGTTTAATTTAGATTGCTTTAGAAGTTTGAAGAGCAGGGGAGATTCTTCGTGCGGGCAGCAGTAATTCTGGGTCCCCCACCTAGAAGGAATCATTCCATGCTCATGGTCTGGTAGAACATGGGAGTTGGTCCTTCCACATGCCCTGGAAAGGCAGCTGCAGCTCTGTATAGTGTTCTCTCTATGGATAAAATGATGATTGTAGCTCTGGACCTCTGAATTCTTCACAGAGGGTTTCCAGTTTTGGAATTAACCTCACCAAGTTTCTCAGCCAAGGACAAATGTACCTCCTCTGCTGGGCAGTTTTGCTCTTAAACATACTTGGAGAAAATACTGTGTATTCTGGGCCTTAATTCATTGCTGTTGCTAAATGTTAATTAAACTCAGTGATGTAATTGGGGGAAGTGTTAGAATTGGAAGACTTTCTAGTTCTTTTCGAGTGTATAAAATAACTGTTAAAAGACACCTATGGACAGATGGACAGTTGGAGTGCAAATGATTAGTATCATGAATCAGGAAAACCTCACCATTAAGGCTTTGTTTATATGGGTTTACATGGATTTAATATACTCTGGCCTCTGGAATCTTTCCCATTTAATATTTAGAGGAACTTTTGTTGTAATTTTGATATTGTGTGTATTTTTGTATTTATTAGAGAAGTGCCTTTGTAATTGTGGCCCATTTTTCAGGCAGGGGGTAGTCTGCAGTCCAGGTCTGCAGCACTGCATAGATGTGATGATCATCTGGCTGTGCTGCAGGAGGGGAAGGTGGCTGCTGCCATGTGTGCCAAGTGCCATGAACTAGAGTCTGATTATACAAGAGGGTGGAGCTGGACTAGGTACTGGGCTAGTCTCTTTCCTTAAATCTTCATGTTCATTTTATCCCCATTACTGGTTTTAAATACATGAGGGCTAGAAACTTGCTTTTGAATAAAAGGACTTTTAAAATGTGTAATTAAACACGCAATAAAACCATAATTAGCAGCACTATGAAACACTCTTCTGTCTGATAAGTACAGATGATAAGTGTATGCTTTTCGAAAGGAGCGAGTTCTGGGTAATGAACATTTACCATGATGGGCTACTACATATTGTCCTTTAAGGAAAGGAATTGTGAGTTAATTAAGAGAGGAAATTTATCAGTTGCAAGGGTGCACTCGTGCTAGAGAAAATCACATGCCAAGTTCATCTCTGCAGAAGGATTTAGTGCAAAGAAAAGGAGCTAATAAGCTAGACGAAGCAAGGAAAACATTAAGTGGACCACGTCAACACTTGGTCTGATAATTACTGAACAAGAAAGTCCATTAAAATCAGCTCTGTCACAGCAATACAAGTCATACCTCTGCATTGTTATGAATGAAAGAAGGTCTGTGCTTTCTTCACTGATTTTTGTAGATCTCTACAAGTGATTTTCCTGCACACCTGTGTGGGCATATTACTGAAATGTCTGGAAAAAGACAGAGGTCAAAATGGGATTTAAATCTTAAGGGTATACTGAAAGTTAGTTTTCCTTTTCAGACAGCATTTGAAAGGTTCCAGATGCAAGTGGTGAAGAAAAAGGAGCAGGGCCTGGAAAACAGCATCATGCTTGAGGGGAAAGAAGACCCTAGAAATCCGTGGGTGTGGGTTAGCCTAAAAGGAAGCTTGAAGGGAAGTGATGGTCAAGTGCTGTTGCAAAGAGGATAGGCAAACAGAACCCCATGTTCATTCAGATTCTGTCAGGAAAGAGATTCTGCAGTAGGAAACAGGTAAAAACACACAGTGAGAATGGTGAAAATTGTGAATGACCAGCATAAGTTACATTGGAAGCTGTAGAATCTCTGTTGTGGGAGGTAGGTGAGATACCTGTCAGAAGTAGTGTAGACAGAGCAGATCCTTCATCCGTCACTAAAAGAAAGCACTGTGAACACTAGGGGGCACTTTCTCCATCAGTCCTACAAACCAATGTAATTTAGAGAGAGAAGAGCAACAGCCTTAAACCGTTACTAGAAACACTTCTGTTGGCATCCTCAAGAATGCTCAGCTGGTCGATAACACAAATGTCAAGGAAAACCTGAACTCAGGAGGAATTGCAAGTGCCTCTTGTGATTTTCATGGGAATCTAGGTACATTGCTGTTTCCATGGAGGGAAAGGGGGAGGGAGTCACTGAAGATCCATGGTTGTGAGCAGAAGGAAGCGACTGGGTTACGGTCTGGGAAGTTCATGGATTGGCTCTTGATGCAATCACTGACTGCCTGCAGTGGAACACTGCTCTGTAATGTTTAATTTCCAAAAACACTGCCTGAGAAGTGAACACTGTTCTGCACGATGTATGTGAACATACATGTCTTTGTGGAACACACTGCTAATAGAGCTTAGAATACTGAGATTGTGTCTTTCTGCTTAATTTACAGATTTGCTTACAATCAAATACATGACCATGGGGGATATGAAGACCCCAGATTTTGATGACCTTCTTGCAGCCTTTGACATACCAGACATGGTTGATCCAAAAGCAGCTATTGAGTCTGGACATGATGACCACGAAAGCCACATAAAACAGAACACTCACACGGATGAAGACTCTCACGCCCCCTCATCCTCTGACGTTGGCGTGAGTGTCATCGTGAAAAACGTGCGCACTATTGACTCCTCTGAAGGAGTGGACAAGGATGGCCACCATTCCACAGGCAATGGCCTGCATAATGGCTTCCTGACCTCAGCAGCTCTTGACAGCTACAGTAAAGATGAAGGGAAGTCGCTTAAAGACGATGGGTCAGCTTCTGAGACTGCACTGAAGGATTCCGCTTTCAATCAGTTTAGCCCAATATCAAGTGCTGAAGAATTTGATGATGATGAAAAAATTGAGGTGGATGACCCCCCAGATAAAGAGGAGATCCGTGCCAGTTTCAGAGCAAATGTCTTGGCGGGATCTGTCGCGCAGCAGGCATACGACAAGCTAAAGGTACTGGGAGGGGAGAACTTGATTAAATCTGGAATCCCAGTTTCAAGTAGTATAGATAAGAGTAAAGCTGCTAAGCGAGAGACAGAGACAAACTCTGTGAATTTAAGTGTCTACGAGCCTTTTAAAGCTCGAAAAGCAGAGGACAAATTGCTAAAAGACAACTCTGAGAAGCTTCTTGAAAACCGGGTACTGGATGGAAAACTGAATTCTGAAAGAAGTGAAACAAACCTCGCCAGCATTTCACAGTCCAAAGCTAAGTCATCGGCAAAGCTTTCTTCGTGCATTGCTGCAATTGCAGCACTGAGTGCTAAAAAGGCAGCTACAGATACCAGTAAAGATTTACAGTCTAATTCAGGAGACTCTTCTCCGTTGCCAAAGGACGTGAGCGAAAGTCCCCGGGCAATTGAAAAATCACCCGAATCTCAAAGTCTCATTGATAGTGCTAAAAAGCCATCTCTCAAACCACCCGACAGCCCCAGGAGCGTCTCCAGTGAAAACAGTAGCAAAGGGTCTCCAGCTTCTCCCGCAGGCTTAACACCAGCAATTCCAAAAGTCCGCATCAAAACCATCAAGACTTCCTCTGGGGAGATCAAGAGAACTGTCACCAGAGTGCTGCCCGAGGTGGATGTGGACTCAGGTAAAAAGCCAGAGCAGGCTGCTTCTATGCTCACTTCCATGACCTCTCTCCTGTCCTCTCCAACGTCTGCTGCTGTCCTGTCCTCTCCTCCCAGAGCCCCTCTGCAGTCCACAGTCGTCACCAACGCGGTCGCGTCTGCGGAGCTCGCCCCGAAGCAGGTCACTATCAAGCCCGTGGCTACCGCCTTTCTCCCGGTTTCAGCGGTGAAAACGGCGGGCTCACAGGTTATCAACCTGAAGCTTGCCAACAACACCACAGTGAAGGCCACGGTGATATCTGCCGCCTCGGTGCAGAGCGCCAGCAGCGCCATTATAAAGGCTGCCAACGCCATCCAGCAGCAGACTGTGGTGGTGCCGGCGTCGAGCCTCGCCAGCGCTAAACTCGTGCCAAAGACGGTGCATCTTGCCAACCTGAACCTCCTTCCTCAAGGTGCTCAAACCACCTCTGAACTCCGCCAAGTGCTAACGAAACCTCAGCAACAAATAAAGCAGGCAATAATTTCCGCAGCTGCCTCGCAGCCTTCTAAAAAAATGTCTCGGGTCCAGGTGGTGTCATCTCTACAAAGCTCCGTCGTGGAGGCGTTCAACAAGGTGCTGAGCAGCGTCAATCCCGTGCCCGTTTACATCCCAAACCTCAGCCCCCCTGCCAGCGCCGGGATAACGCTGCCAACGCGGGGCTACAAGTGCTTGGAGTGCGGCGACTCGTTCGCCCTGGAGAAGAGCCTGACCCAGCACTATGACAGAAGGAGCGTGCGAATCGAGGTGACTTGCAACCATTGTACAAAGAATTTAGTTTTCTACAATAAATGCAGCCTTCTTTCCCACGCTCGTGGACACAAGGAGAAAGGAGTCGTGATGCAGTGTTCCCACCTGATCTTAAAACCAGTCCCAGCAGATCAAATGATAGCATCTAATTCCAGCAATACTGCTCCGGCTCTGCTTCAGAGCCCAGGGGGAGCTGGCACGCACACGGTGACCAAGATCCAGCCTGGCATAACCGGGACAGTCATCTCGGCCCCGGTGAGCACCCCTGTGGCCCCAGCCATGCCGCTGGACGAAGACCCCTCCAAACTCTGTAGGCACAGTCTAAAGTGCTTGGAGTGCAATGAAGTTTTCCAAGACGAGACCTCTCTTGCTACTCATTTCCAGCAGGCTGCAGACACAAGTGGACAAGTAGAGTATCATATGTTTACATTCCAATGTTTCATCTATAAGCCTAGGAGACTTTGGATGTGCTTTTGCTTTTCTTTAGCTGTTAATTACCCGAAGCTCCATCCTTACAAGCGTAAACAAAACCCACACAGAATCTTGCAAGCGCCTATATACTGAATGTCAACTTTTTTAAAATCAGGTTTCCTAGAATTTTTCTTCAGGCCCCAGAGTCTGAAATTTACACTGTATGATTTTGGTAAAATTTACCGTTAGGTTTTTTACAGCCGAACGTTGCGACACTGACGTTAATCATGGTCATAACTGAGGATTTTTAACGATTCTTTCTGTGCTTTGGAAGTTGAGTATGCCATGGAATCCACTTAATTGGCACCCTCGTTAACAGCCCACCTGTTTAATCCGAGTGATAGATCCTAGTGGTTTGTCTTCAGGGCTGATTGTGTTCTCACAGGCCCGCGCCGGGCATTGCTCCTGCCGGGGCTGCAGGCAGTGGTCCCGCTGCAGGGTGCACGTGCTGGCTGCCTCAGCAGCACTCAGGAGGGCTGCCCACGAGCATGTGTTTCTTGCCGTGGGACCATCTGTTTACTCACATTGGGTTTCTTTTCCTTTTCTCTGAACAACTGCTACCCAGTTAAAACTTCCAAGCCATTTGCAAATTCTCTCCTAATGTACGTGGCCTAACCCGAACGAGACACCTCATTCAATAAAAGTGAATGTGAATCAGTGTGCGATGTATTTTATAGTCCTCTAAAGTCAGGAATTACACGATCTGGATTCCTGTCGGGGCGTGCCAATTAAAAGGGATTCTGGTGTGTTTCAAAGCACTCAGTTAAGCTTGGTCTTGCAGCTTCTTGCTGTGTGGGAAGCTGACAACCTGTGGACATAACCAGGCAGGCCAAGGCAGGAATATTCCTGGGAATTGCACAGCAGTGGACGGGATGAAGGCTTTTAACTCCTGCAATTAACAAAAAAACCCCACCACTCAGAGAAGTGCAGACAGGTTCCTTTCAGTATCTATTTTACAAAGCTCAAGACCATTATGCAATTATACTTCACCCACCACCACAGACAGTAATAGAAAGAGATTTGGATGTGGAAATAATCTTGAGTGTAAGGATTATGTGGCTTCTGCTGTACTGACTGGCTGGTGGAGTGAGGCTGAAATTGCCTGGATTCACAGTGAAATACCACAAGTGAATTTCTAAGATGCTGCACATGCTCCTACCCAAAGCAAGTTTGTTTAAGCTTTTTGTCAGGAAGAACTTAGCAGAAGTTCTTCCTGACAAAGGTATTTCATCCTTAGATCTTGCTGCTTTTTTGAACAGTAATGGCTGACCATGAGTATATTGTGCACCAGCTCTAGAGTTACTTCACACTCCGCAATTGCTTTTGAGCTAGCTGCTTTGCTGGTGCTTACTGGTGTTAGATTGATCTTTTTTTTCCAGAATAGGTCCATTAGGTATCATTTGGTGTGATAAGATCCAGTGGTCCTTGTGAAAACCCTGTTGTTCTTGGTACTAGAAAATCAAGCAGTTAAGGAGGCACCAAGATAAAGCAGGTGGATGACAGACACACACTGAGAACAGGTTGGGAGGATGAGGTAAGGCTAAAATGAGAAATCCCAGAGAACAAAGTTCAAGTGATGTACCTGCTCTCTGTGGGGGCTTCTGTGTGGAGAGTGAGCCAGCCAGGTGTGCAGAGGCACCTTTTGCCCTTGCTGCTCTGCCAGCTGCTGCTGCTCTGCCCCTGTGTCCCCGTTGCTGAGCACGGGAAGCAGTGGAGCTCGAGGGGGTGCAGGGTCTGGCTGCAGTGAGCACAGAAGTACAGGCACACAGAGATGCTGCTTTGCAGGGAGGAAGGCTCATCAAGGTGCTGGTAACAGCCTCGCCTGCTACATACCAGTGTGTGTCTGGTGGACACTGGCTCTTCAAAGAGCCTGTGTGAGCAAGTCCCCAGCCCCTGCTGACTGCCGTGGATCCCCAGGTTAGAAACAAAGAAATCTTATTCCTGCAGAGCACTGGAGGAAAGGAAGCTGTTTCCACATTCCTTTTAAAAGAACACTTCCAATAAATGTGGTTTCAAATGTTCTTTGTAGAAATATGTTCAATATTTCAAAAATGTTCAATAGTTGAAATAGTTAATTCAGTCTTTTTCTTAGTCCTTTTCATATATCAAACAGCAGTTTTCAATTAATTCTGTGCTGTTGGGTTTTTTACACTGCATTTTAGGACATACTGTAGTGTTGTAGCTTCGTTGAAAAGCCCAGCATAGAAACTGTTTAACTGCACAGTTGCTTTAGTGACAGCAAACTAGGTCCAGCTTTCCTGATAAGCCACCTTTTTCTCTATTTTTTGAGCCCAGCACTGCTGCCAGGGTAACGTTTGCTGACAAAAGACCCTGTCTAGGCATTATTCATAAATATTTTGGTACCTTTTCATTATATGTAACAGCTTGGATATACTCTCACTTCTGGGGTTTTTTTTAGTGTTTGGCACTGGCTTTTTGTTGTAAAACTGCCATTATTGTGGGGGAAAGAAGACAGGAAAAGTTAGAGGAAAATGATATTTTAACTCTGGAAGGATTCTATTTGTATTTTGCAAACAAGTAATAGGAAAAAAAGTTATTTGCAGTTACTGTTCTTTATAGTGCCCACCTAATTGCTCTTGAAATGGAAATTTGTGTCCTGTTTTATGTTTTCAGTGTTACTTTTTCTTTTTAAACTCCTGCTATGAAGGTAGAACGTTTCTTTTAAAATAAACAATAGTAAAACAGCCCTAGCTCTTAAAAGATGTTCCCGATAAAGTTGTTACCTTTCTGGAATAACTTACTTCCATTGACATTCCTGTTAAAGGGAGTGGGACCACTCAGTGACAGGTTTCCTGGCTGAATAAAACCCTCATCTACTTACTGGGGGGAAAAACAGTAGCAAACCTGAGCTAATTAATGTTAATGTCTATCCTCTTGACAGATAAAAGCAGATCACTCCCATGGGAGCTATGTAGCTCATTTCCCTTTATAGTCATAGTTCTTGTGTATCTTTATTTTCCACCTCCACCACTTTTTCTTCTAACCCCTTTTTTTCTGAAGCTTGGACTTTAAATGCAGGCAGGTGATGATTTTCACAAGCTCTGCTTTATTTTGCTATGGCTTGGAATCAGAAAACTGGAAGTTAATGCCACCTTAATCCCAAAATAAAATGCTAAGCAAACGTGCTGAATTTCACAGTAGATTCTTCTTACTCTACTGCAGTCAGTGACAATTAAACATTTGACTGTACTCATCAGAACAGCCAAGGAGTTGCCCTCACCAGCAGCACTAGTGGTGTTTGTGTCAGGCTGCATCTCTGCTGTTCAGAGGAGTCAGTCAGGCTGCTCAGTGCACAGGCAGGGAGCTGGGGTCAGAATGGTGTGGTGCTGTGCCCAGCATCCCAGCTCCCTCCTCTTGGGCTGCAGACCAGAGGCTTTGGAAGGGCTACCCAAACCCCAGTTGCTTCTGTTACTGGAGTGAGTTCTGTTTTGCTCTTTTCTTACATCACCAAGTAATGCTGCAGTTTCTCTTGCATTAGATTGATGCTTGTTAGTGCCTCAGTGGCAGAAGATAGATTTGAGGAGCAGTACTGAAGCCAGTACCACTGTGCCAAGCCATTGCCCTGCACCAGCTGTGGAACTACTCTGTGTGTGTGTGTGTGTGTGTGTGTGTGTGTACACGGCTCTGAGGGGGCTTTCACACTTGTGTGTCACAAAGGCTCTGCTCAGGGCAGCAGTTGAGCTTCCCCAGGGGTGGTCGGTGTGCCCCTGCTCCCTGCAGAGCTTTGGGCTGGCAGCAGAGCTGCTCCTGGAGCTGAAGATGAGAGGTCGTAGGCTTCTCCCTGCTTCACTTCCCTGCTTCAATGGTTTGCACTTGGCCATCTTGCTGTCAGCAGGGTATCTGGGAACTGGGTCTGGATGGAGACTGTTGCAGAGTAACAGGCCACCTTGTTCACAGGGTAAACCTTAAAGGGAACCATGTGAAAACACCCTGCTTGATTCTCTGTGTGTGACCACAGCATGGCTCAGATTAACATTTCTTCTTAAAACTACTGGTATTTTAATGTATTTGCATGTGTCCTCAAAAAAAACCCATGTAGATGAAGCTATATTAGAAAAAGAGGAAAAATGGAGATGTACAGATTGTAATACAAGAAGATACCTGTTCTTAGAGTATCAGTAATTCTGTACAAATGCTAAGGCAATTAAATGACCTTAGACCTCAATATTGAACAGTGTTCTGTTAGGGGAAAAAACCTCCTTTTTTCGCAGTGACTCTAAAGGCTTTTTCCTTCCATCTTTGGAGTTGGTGTCTGTCTGCTGTTGATGAAAAGGAAACAGGTTTGGGGTTTTTTTAAGAGCATAGTTGCTAATACTAGTGAGTGAATCTTGTATGACAGCTCTTTGTGACACGCTGCCTGGATGATGGGAGCTCTGGTTCTGCTGTGATGTGTGCTGGATCTTGCTGGATTTTAAAACAGATGTGAAGGAGAGGTGCCCACATTGGAGGAAGGGGGTGACTTCTGTCAAGTCACGAGGAGAAAAGGATTCTTTTGTATTTGTTTATTTCAGGATTCCTTCATACATAGGCTATCAAGTCATTTATAATGCAGCTCTTGCTTGCTTCTGGCAAAACATAGATGCCCCTGCACCTGTGAGACTCTTGGCAATACCATTTCTAAAAATGCACAAATCTCATCTGAAATATCCATGTCATGAAGGAATCTTGGTTTTGGTTTTAAATCTTTCTAAGTCACTGGAGAGATTCCTAAGTCCCAGGTCATAAGAAATAATAATAATGATAATTTGAAAAGCCTTGCAAAACCTTGTGAAATGAAGCAGAGTTAAAGCCTTGTTCTGCAGAGGTTGTGTTTTGCTTGACTTTGAGCACGTGAGCATTTCTGTGAATCAGTGAAGCAGCTTCTGTGGTCAGACACACGGGATGCAGCTGACTGCTCAGAGACTGGAGAGAGGTATCCCTGTAAACCTCCCCTGGAATGCTTTTACAGCCCTCCAGCGACAGAAAGCAGCCGTGGGCAGGTGTGGCACCTGTTTACAGCTGGGCTGTGTCATTGCATGCCACCCCCAAGGTGGCACAGAGCTCCCACTGAACTCTGGAGTTTCTGGTCTGGCCTGAAGTTCATGTGAGGTTCAAGACTTTTAAATGTCTTGCATTTTGTTACTCAGAAGTGAAGAATCAGTGTAGTTATCCCTGCATGTGGACAGACTGCTCTGCAGAGAAAAGCTCTGTACCTATTTTACACGTCTAGTTTGGCTCAGGTGTTGAGTTCTAGCCTAAGGAGCCTGTTTTGAGATGATCTGTGCCCTTTGTGCCTGATGATATCCCACCTGTTGGTATTACGGATGACTAGGAGTTCTCAGGAGCAGGCCTGAAGGAAGGAAGGGCAGTATGGTTGGTGGGTTTGGGGTTTTAACTCTCTGTGGTGTGCTGAATTAAAACCATAAGGTTTGATCTCCAGGTTGCACTCAGGCCCCTTGCACTGCTCAGGTAGCTCGTGAGGCACCCCAGTAGATGTGTGTAAACCACGAGCATGTCCCGTGGGCAGTGCTGCACGAGAGCTCTGCTGTGCCAGGACAGCCCAGAATGCCTTTCTGTCTGGGTGTCAGTGCTGCAGGCTTGTCCCACGAGGTCTGGCAGCAGAGCCTGTGCTTAGTGCTGGCCGAGTTTTGGTTCACATTTAACCTCTGATTTGATGTATTGCAGTGTTTGACACGAGACGTTCTGTGTAGCTGAACCAAACCTTTTGTTTCATCTATTTTGGTTTATCGTTTAGAAGACATGCAATATCTGCCAGATGCTGCTTCCTAACCAGTGCAGTTTTGCATCACACCAGAGAATTCATCAGCATAAATCTCCATACACGTGTCCTGAATGTGGAGCAATCTGCAGATCTGTCCACTTCCAGACTCATGTCACTAAGAACTGCCTGCATTATACCCGAAGAGTTGGTTTTCGGTCAGTATAATGATTACTTTTGTTGTCAATTTATGTATAAGTTATGCTTGTAAGAGTAATTTTCCATTTTCATAAGCATTGTTTGTAGAATACAGCTTTAAGGTTGTCACGGCAACAATGCTATTAGTACAACAAATTTTGGAATAAATACTGCATTAGGCCTGCTGTGTCCTGGGCATCCGCTGTTACATGGTTTAAATCGGAATATTAGCTAATCTCATTCAGCCATGAATGTCAGGATCAGGACTTTACAGTTTAGAAAGTCTAGAGAATTCAAATGTATTTTTCTTAATTTCAGGTCCTTAAAAAAAATAATGTTTTTGCAAAACATTGCATTTTAGCTAGTTTTCTCTGGTAGAACAGTAATTTTCAGTATTCATTGCCAGAATGTACTGTCGAGGTCCTGACAGGTGTACTGCACCTGTCTGGTTGCTTTTTTCTGTGGGCAGTCAAGATCCTTCAGCCTGACATTGCTTGAAAATTACCTTTCTCATTCAGACAGTCTGGGTTGGGTGTTTTTTGTTCTTTGTTACTCTTCAGTTTCCCTGTAATGGCAACTGGCTGAGAAAATGGGCACATAATGAAAGTTTTGTGGTAGGAGGGCAGGCAGCACAGGAAGAGCTCAGAACAGCCACCTATGCAGCCAGGCTTTTCTCAGCAACCCCAAACCACTGCCACCTCCTCCTGTCTGCTGGAGAAGGGTGATTTACAAGCTCAGCAGTAGGTGGCTTCTTCCCCTTAGGGTGCCACAAGTCCTGGACTAGGCTGTGAAACCTCCCCCTAAGGGAAAGCGTTTGCAGTGCAGCAGTCTGCACAACTCCAGGCTCTCTGTGTTTCTTTGAGTTCCTCTCTTTTATTCTTTTCCCCCAAGCAGTAGTCTGGCTTGCCCTGCATTTCTTACAGCTGCTCCCTCCACCCTGTTTCTCCTCCCTCTAGTCTAGTGTCACTTGGGTTTGTGCACGGAATCATCTCCAGGCACTGCTGGCCCACACCAGTACACCAGAAGACTCCCAGGTCCATCACTGGGAATCTAAAGTGAAGTTACTAAACTTGGCAAGATGTATCCTAATATATCATGTCACACTAAGTCTGAATTGCTGTATATGATGAGACTAAACCAAAAATACCTAGGCAAAGGAGAGCACTCTCTGGGAAAGGTAGTGTCCTCCGTAAGAGTCCTCAGCATCTGCTGAGCACCACGGAGTATTTGCCTGAGCAGCATCAGGCCCTGTCTTGCCTTGACAAAGAACCTCTGGGAGGGAATTCAGTTTGATCCCAGTGATTTTTTTTAGCCTAGTTGTCTGAACTAAATAAGCTGAAAATGTCAACCCTAAGTTGATTTGCATCCTTCCAAGTTAAAACAAGAAAGCTGTTACAGCAGTCTGGGAAAGGAAGGCTTGGTCCTTAAGGACTGCTTTAAATGGGTCATGGTGGATACTGTGGATCATTTATGTCACGTCACTAGAGAGGAATTCTAGACAGGGTGGGGTGGGGAGGTGACAAATGAGACCCAACTCTCCAGAGGTGACACCTTAGGGGTAGAGTTGCTAAGAAGATTGTGCTTTGTACTGTTAGGAAATGTTCACCTCTCTAAGCAGGGAAGATCTTAACAGACCCAAGCAAGACAAGGACCATTTCCTTTAGAAAGTGCATTGGTAAGCAGAGACTAGATAGGTGTAAACTTGATTAATAGTGTTCAGAATGTAAACGAGGTGCTACAGAAAATCAGGGATATTTAATAAAACTGAAGTGTGATACCTTTTAAAGGAAAATGGGGTTCTCGAAGGCAGTGTGTTTCCTGCTTTCTTGCTGCCATCAGGGCATTAAAACAGTATCAGAAACCAGTTTGACGTTGGCAGCAATCATACTGCCACCATGGGTGCCAGCCTTAGGTTTCGGAAGGGTAGAGGCCCTCTGTGTTCACACTGTACAGTGCTGCTCAATAAGAAGTGTGTTCATTTGACATTATTTTGTAATTGCTTACTGCAGTATGTTCTTCAGTTTCTTCAGTAGCATTTGGTACTGGGGATGTATGCCACTAAAAGGGAGCGTTGTGTATAGAAATTCTTTTGCACTGATATTAACTCAATTTTTTAATCATTCCATTTTAGAGTAGATGCGGAAAGGTCACCAATTTCCGACGCAGCGGAAGTATGTTTTTGAAAACCACGTTCAGAATCCCAATCTGATAGATTGCTCTAATTGCAGAGATTCAGATTAGTTGTGCCGGGTTTCAGTGACTCGGTGTAGCTCTTCAATCCAATTGCTGATTTGATTTCGTGTGCAGAAAATCACCACCTTGTCTTGGTCAATGGGAAGGAGGGGAACAGTGGCCATGGTTTGGTTTCGGTGGCAGTTTCTAAATTGCTGTGGTGTGCCTTACACAATCCGCTGGCTGCATGTGATTGATAACAATGGGGTCTGCAAAATCTCTTTCCAAATTGGCAGAGGATCTACACGTTCTTTTCACAATCAACAGAACGTTTCCCTGTAGCCTCTTCTCTCTGCTCTGTCGTGATGCCGTGAAACACGTTCCGACTTCGTGTCGCCTGCATTTCCAAATGGAACGTGGGAAATCCTTCTTTACTTTCTAATACGCCAATCTCTGTTGATTCCTGCTGGGTTGTGAACTGACAGAATAACACCAGTGTTTGCAGTTGTGTGTCCTCTCCCACTGGCTCGCAGGTGGGTGTTGGCGGCCGAACTGACTCTTCTCCGCTCTCTTCGCAGCTGCGTGCACTGCAATGTTGTGTACTCTGACGTGGCGGCGCTCAAGTCTCATATTCAAGGTTGTCACTGTGAAGTCTTTTACAAGTGTCCTATCTGTCCCATGGCATTCAAATCTGCTCCCAGCACACACTCCCATGCCTACACACAACACCCGGGTATCAAGATAGGCGAACCAAAGTAAGCAAAATTCATCTTCTATTGCACTTGCCTGCCTTTTAACGACTTGTGAAATTGCATTCTGTCCTGTGCTTGTAACCCTGAAAGTCGCCTCCTGTGCAGCCAGCGCTTTGTCGTCCTGTTGGGAAGGAGTGGAGTCCATGGAGTGTTTTAGGAGGGGTTAGCTGGCAGTGTACTGGCAAGGGCTGCGTTGCCACGACTGCAGCACCAGCAGCTCTGTACTCTGTACTGTACTGCAGGACAGTAACTACTAAGTGAGCTGCACCGACAGACAGCGTGTGGCTTGTCCTTATTTCTCAATCTGCTTAGCTCATCTGTATTTTTACTGTGAATTCAGATCGTGTGACTCCCCAAAAAACCTGCTAAGACTCATCAGGGCGTATGCAGTGATTTCTCATAACATCTGTTTTTTCAAACAGAAAGAAAAAGAAAAGGCCAGGTAGGGAAAAGGGTGGTGTGGGGGTTCGTGGGTGTGTCGTGGGGTTTTTTTTCCCTCCTGCTTGCTGCTGACAGGTAGTTGTCGTCTGGTGCAGTGGGAATATTGGTGACTGTGCCATCAGTGCACAGGGGTCAGGGTGTGTACTTGTGAGAGACTCTTTCAGAGGTGGAAGCTGTCATCTCTGGGCTGACCTCGGGCGATCCTCATGGGCTACATGTGCCAGGGGCACCCTGTTCATCTGGTCAGGCAACCACTTGCTTGTCAGGTGTTGGCTTTCCTACAGGTTCTGTTCTCTTTCTGTCTCCTAGATTGTTGTTTCTGAAAGCCACAGGTTTGGAGAGGGCTGAGATAGCTCTTTGCTGCCATGCAATCAAGGAGAGCAATCCCAGTGTGTTACTAAGGGAGAGGTGCTGGCCTAAAGCATTTTCTGGCCTTGGCTCTCCAGACCAGACCAGCCGCATTTCTAGAGCTGTTTCTGCTAGTTTCTTTCCAGTTGGTGATCTCTTTCTTCTGGGTTGAAGCAGAACTGGTTCCCTCCTGCAGCCAGGCAAGTGCATGACCGTGGTGGTTTCCTGAAGATGGTACCACGGGGCAGAGTTTGGAACTCAGTGTCATGGTCTTTGTTTGAAAGATGTTGAATGTTCAAGGCCTCCCCTGAACCTAGGGGAAGCTGCAGGACTGATGGTTGTGAAAGTCAGGTCTCCAGTCTCATCAGTCTTAGTCTGATGCCTTCTCATGGCAGACCTGTTTCTTCTTTTCATCTTTCCTCCTCTGTTGGTACGAGTGCAGTATTGAGAGTAATTATTTAACTCCATGTTGCTTCTCTGGAGTACACAGGGCACTTAAGCAACTTGCAGACTCAAGAAAATAAAAATCAGATGAGAGAAACAAGGTACCATGCAATATAATAACCAGATTTCAGAAGAATTCCATCTATGACAAGAGATTTATCCTTTATGATGTTTAAACCTACTTACTGTGCCTGGTACCAAATTAAGACATTTTCACCCAATGGCAAGTGGTACCTCGTTGTAATTCATGGTGGGTGTCTTCACTGAAAGGCTGTGAAATACCAGCATTTAATCTAAAACGTGTTTCGGAGTCCCATGATGTTCATTAGAGAGAACTGAAGCACTAAGATCACCATTTATGTAAGATACTTCACACACAAAAGTGCAGCAGATTTCTTGAATTGTGCTTGGATCTGCTGAATGGTTTCTGATAAACTTCATGAATTAAGTATTTTGCATTCATGTTCTTTCCCTCTAGATGTGCTTGTAACTGTATTCTCTTGTTAATTTACTTGGATTATGAAAAGACTAAAATGCAATTTTATGAAGTAGCGTTGCATTGTGTTAAATCACAGAACCCATAGTTCATTGCTCCTCTTAAGTGGTTTCTTTCAAGTGCCAGTTGTGGTCAGGATGGTGTCTTCAGTGCATGCAGGGTGACAGCTGTAATGTTTTGTATTATAAAAACAGAAGAGCCCAGACTGGAAGGCACCCCAAAAGATCATCAGGTTCAGCCTTTCGTGGCAAGGGGAGATAGATGAGATGAGATGATGACATGATCTAACACTCTGTGCAGCCACATGTTGAAAATCTCTAGTGATGGGGACTCCACCATGTCCCTGGGGAGGTGGTCCCAGTGATAGATTGTTCTCACTGTACAAAAAAAATATTTTTTCAAGATGAAACCTGTCCTGGTGCAGCTTGAGCCTTTTGCAGAGTGAAGGATTTGGTGTGTGAAAGATTAGCTAGAGTGCTAATCTAGATTTGGTGTGTGAAAGATTAGCAGTGCTTCTCAAGGGATGAAAGGAGATGATTTTCCAATAGGGAAACAGATGCCTGTCTTTGTTTTCCCACCTTGGGATGCTCTCTCCTCTAGCATACTTCAGGTGCTGCGTGGTTCTTTTGGGAAGCCAAAGCTTACATGTCATGTCCTTTTTTCAGTAAGTGGTGTCATAGATTTAGTCATAGATTCATAGATATTAGGGGTTGGAAGGGAGCTAGAAGATCATCTAGTCCAACCCCCCTGGAGAGCAGGATCACCTAGACCAAGTCGCCCAGGAACAGATCCAGGCGGGTCTTAAGTGTCTCCAGAGATGGAGACTCCACAACCTCCCTGGGCAGCCCCTGCCAGGCTCTAGCACCCTCACTATGAAAAAGTTTTTCCTTGTGTTTCCCCTAAACCTCTTGTGCTCCAGCTTGCACCCATGGCCTCTCGTCCTGTCATTGGATGACAGTGAGAAGAGTCTGGCTCCGTCCTCTCTACACTCACCCTTAACATATTGATAGACATTAATGAGGTCCCCCCTCAGTCTCCTCCAGGCTAAAGAGCCTGCTGCTGTGTCAGCCACTCCTCCCAGTTTGGTGTCAGCAGCAAACTTGCTGAGGGTGCTCTCTACCCCTCATCCAGGTCATTGATGACTATATTGAATAATACTGGACCCAGCACTGACCCTTGGGGGACTGCACTAGTCACAGGCCTCCAGCCAGACTCTGCTCCACTGGCCACAACTCTCTGAGATCTNACAAGCACGATTTCCCCTTACGGAGTCCATGTTGACTACTTGTGAGAAGCCTCCTTTCCTCCAGATGCTTAGAGATGGCATCGAGGACAAGCTGTTCCATGACCTTTCACCGAGATATTTCTCATGGCTGATCTGTTTTTGGGTACTGGAGAAATTCTGTTTATCAAGGCAGATTGTGGATCTATAGTGTAGTGGAGCAAGTCCAGCAAAGGGAGTGCAGCATCTCTCCTGTGCAGAGAGGCTGGTGAAGCTCAGCCTGGGGGGCAGAGGCTCGGGAGCACCCTACTGAGACCTGTAAATACCATGTGGGAAGGCACGAAGGAGGAGGCAGCCAGACTCTCCTCTGTGTGCTGACAGGGCAAAAGGCAACGGACACAAACTGGAACACAGGAATTTCCACCTGAACACGAGAAGTCACTGTTCTAGTGTGAGGGTGACCAGACACTGAACAGGCTGTCCAGAGGCTCCACAGCCTCTGTGGAGACATTCAGAGCCTGGCTGGACTTCATCCTGGACAGCCTGCTCTGGCTGACCCTGCTTGAGCAGGGCTTGGACTAGATGACCTCAAGAGCTTCCTTCCAATCTCAGCAATTCTTCTTTCTTCACCTACTTCAAGAATATGAAGTATATATAGTAGATCATAATTTATTTGATTAAATGATGTAACACTGTGATGATAAATCAATATACTACAGACCTGAAGTCATTCCAGCTGAGATCACTGTCTAGTTCCACCACAGATGACAAAGCAGTTTTTCTCCTTTGTCATAGCTAATTTCATTGGGACCGAGATGGTGGAGCACACTTAGATCTCTGTGTGCTGTGGCCAAGGGAAATGAGCCTTTGGCTCTTTTTTCCTTTAGAGGTTGAACAGTGTCTCCCGTGGTGTGTGCCAGCACTGCCTGGAGAAGGTTCACCTCTCTGTGTCTGCTTAATTCAGCTGACCTGAGGGGTCATGATCCATTGACTTCTGTCCCAGAAGCTGCTTCAGACAATCTTGGTTAAAGCTCTTAGTAAGGGAGATGGGTTTGTACTGATGTGAGCTACAGCAGGCATCGTAGGAACCTGGGATTTCTTTCTTACCAGTAATTATCCAGAAGCATTTCCTACTTCTGGCAAGCTCTTTAGCACCTTTCATACAGGAATTATCCAACAGTTAGGATTCTGAAGGGGTGAAGGTCAGTAATAATGTGACACACTTTTGAATAATGCTTAAGAAGCTTTTATGGAGAGTGATGTGGGGGGTCAGGGGATGGGGAGGGAGCTCCCTATCCAAAGTAAAAATTGCTTTGTTCCTTTCCTTTCACATGTCATTTCCTTTCGTTCCATTTACAAGTTAAAAAAAAAAAAAAAAAAGGTGATGTTTCGGAAATACTAGAATTCTTTACTGTTTCTAAACAGATACTTTAAAGGGTTGCAGTTGGAATGGCCAAACTTATTCTTCACCTTTAGTTGCCCAGAAAGTTACTCTGAACAGAATCAAACCCGCAGAGAAGCAAAACCAAGTGAAGTGTGGTTTAAAATGCATTCTAGATAGCTGGTTACTTGATGCTTTGCCTGAAACTACCATCCTGTGGAGTTTCAGCTGAGCAGTAACAGAGTCTAGACTTAGCATTCAGAAGGTTCAGTCATATACACTGCCAAAAATAAACTGACTTTGAAGTACTTTACCCATTCTGATTGAATTAATAACCCCCTTAAGCCTTGTGACCTGAAACAGGCAAATTGTCCTCCTAACAGGTATACTGTCCTCCTAGAGTTATGGTGTGAGTTCAGAAACTGAAATGTAGCTTTCAGACTGTCCTGAGCAGACACTGGTGTTATATATCCTGCTCTGGCAGGGGGGTTGGACTAGATGATCTTCTAGGTCCCTTCCAACCCCTGACATTCTGTGACTCTGTGATATGTAACTGCCATATGTTGTTGTTTTCTGGCTTCTTGTTTGCAATTTTTAATGATTTAATTTAATTTTTTTCCCCTACTGCTCCCATATTTTGGAATCAGAGGATGGTTTGAATCAGTTTAACTTTTTTTAGGCAGTGTAAAATGATTGCTTAAACATGTCAGATCTTGCCTCTGCTGAGAAAAAAAAAAAAAGTTAACTTCATGATACTTGCAAATAGATCATCAACGTGACTGACATTGTTTATTGTACTTCTGTTTTTAGAATAATATATAAATGCTCTATGTGTGACACTGTGTTTACTCTGCAACCTTTGCTCTATCGCCACTTTGATCAGCACATTGAAAACCAGAAGGTGTCTGTTTTCAAGTGTCCAGACTGTTCTCTTCTATATGCACAGAAACAGCTTATGATGGATCACATCAAGGTGTGTAGGCATCTTCTCTTGTTTCGTTCATAGATACCATTTGTCATGCAATATATGCTGTGAGAAAATGCTGTCAAAAGGTACAGGATGACAAGAAGCCTGCTGAGAGACAGATGTTAATAATTCCAGGAGAGTAATCTGTGAATGATGTTCTCAAATGTTTAAATGTTACATTTCATATGGTCTTCAGCATATCTGTGTGTAATCACTAACTCTTTTTTCCTCTGTCAATGTTGATTTGGTATACCAGGAATATCTCAGTGCTTTGAATTCAATAGGTCATTTAATCAGAACAATAATGGGTATAGTGAAGTAAATTGGTCCAGTCCCTCTAGGTACTGAGCCTTTATTTCCAGTGTTCTGAGCACCACTCCAGTTGGTAGGAGCTGACAGTGCTGAGTATGTGATAAAAACAAAGCTCTGATGTTCAGCATTCACCAGCAGGAGCCAGTGTGTTTGGTGGATAGAGGTGGAGGTTATTTGTGTGTGAACAAGAGCACGTGCGTGCTCTGGAGAGGATGTGGAGTGGGTTTTTCCCTGAGGATGCACCAGTCAGGGCTCTGAGTTAGCAGGCCCCTGGGACAGCTGCTGGGCTCTGTGGTTTCAGTAGACTCTGCTGCCCAGGCTGTTAGCAGGGAGGAGTTTCTTGTGTCTTACTAACCTCTGGTGCCTGCTAACAGTTCTTTACACCATGGTGAAGTGCTGGAGTCCAGAATGGGAGCAGTTAATTCCGTGGGCTTCTCTGGCAGTCGCATGTGAGACTTGGTCAGATTGGTCCACAGAATAGTGGAAAACCAGACCTCTCTTCTGCTCGAGTCAGGGTTTTGCATTTGAGTCTCAGCTGTGGCACCTGTAACCTCAGACACCTCTGAAGCTGTGCTGACAACAAGCTTACAAGGCTTGAAAAAAACAGTTGATCCTAAAGCCAGTCTGCAGCTTGAGGAGGACGTAGGGAAGGGCTGACCCAAGACTTACAGCAGTACAAGGACTGGAGATTTTCTTTGTTTCTGAACTAGTTCATATTAACTGTAAGAACCATCATATATTTATGTCATATATTTGAAATGGTCCTCTCATGCAGCAGTGCAAAGTCTTATTTTCTATTTCCTTTGAGCTACTTGTATTGCTTTTTTTAAAAATCAAAACAAAACACACCAAAAAAAAACCCCTAACTAGGCACATTCCCTATATATGGCAGTGTATGTCTTATTTATGTGATCAGTTTTGCTTAAGGGATTGTTGTGAAAATGTTTTATCTGTATGTAACTTACTTCCTGAAGACCTGAAAACAACTGTTTTAGGAGCATGATTTGCCTGTAGTTAGGGCCAAAAGCTATTGTTAAATAAATGAGGGTTGTTTAGTTATGTGCTATTTAACTCTCTAGACTTTAGTGTTCCATGCCAGGGTTTGTCCTTTCACCCAGTGTGTTTTTAGCATCAATTACTCAGACATCTTTGGAGAATGAAATGAGAGGATTAGAA
This sequence comes from Ceyx cyanopectus, assembly GCA_013401355.1. Taxonomy (NCBI): domain Eukaryota; kingdom Metazoa; phylum Chordata; class Aves; order Coraciiformes; family Alcedinidae; genus Ceyx; species Ceyx cyanopectus. The sequence goes on from VYZU01005864.1 coordinate 32,424, forward strand.
CACACAAGTGCAGTAACAGTATTGCTGCATTCATCACTGCTGCTGGTGCTGGTACATTTAGGACATGTGTGTAGTAGTAGGGGCAGCAGCAAAGTGTAAACTGGACTTTTTATTATTATTATATTGTAAGTATTATACTGGAGTATGAGATTTGTATTCCCAGAATGAAGGATGTATGGAATGTCTTGTTGGAGGTTACCTGTAGGAAGAATAAAGATGCTTGAGAGGGCTAGACACATCATGCAGGAGACTTGTAATAAAGGTCAGATGAGATGATCAGAACACTGTCATCTTAAAGGGCAGGTCTTTGGATGTGAAAGAGACCTTAGTAAAGGATCCAGGCTGCAGTCACCTCTGCTGGCCCATTCCCCTTCTGTCCATGTGCAGAGCTGAAGCCCAGGTCAAAATCTGTGTGCCAAGTCAAAAATTGTCAGTAAAACCTTTCCTTCCTGGAAATCTCTAGTCATGTAGTTTGAAACGAGGATACTCGGCGAACACGTGAGGTAAGTAAAGCAAGACATTAAAGTGCTTAAGTGCTTTGTTTCCTCCATATTAAACAGCAATTTGTATTTAACCTCCAAAGTCTCTCCTTTTTTTTTGTTTTTTTGTCAAAATGCCTGGCCTCTGAAGACTTCTCTAGCTACAGACATCAGCTAGTGTCGTTGGCTCCTTTCTCTTTATTCTAGGCCTTGTGTTTAAGTTCAGAATGTTGTCTGACAATAGCATGGCAAAGAAGTAAATGAAGACTGTTGATTCAGAGGGTCTTTGCATTTTGTCAGTACAGCTGTATATGTCTATGTTATTTCTGTACTTTTTTTCTCTTTTATTCTAGTCTATGCATGGAACTTTGAAAAGTGTTGAGGGGCCTCCAAACCTGGGGATAAATCTGCCTCTCAGTACTAAACCCACAACTCAGAACTCAGCCAGTCACAACAAAGAGGACACGAAATCTGTCAACGGAACTGAGAAAGTGGAGAAGAAATCTCCTCCTCCCATAAAGAAAGCAGAGCCTAAGAAAGTGTCTAATCCTGGCTGGACGTGTTGGGAGTGTGACAGACTCTTCACGCAGAGAGATGTTTATATCTCTCACATGAGGAAAGAACATGGAAAGGTAAAGGAATAATACTCAATTACAGAAAAGTGAGTTAAACCTGAAATATGAAGTAATTTTTGTTCCCAGATCACTTTTGATTTTGCACATAATTCCTTTCAGTTCCATTGTTACTCTACTCTGTCCCTCTTTGGCTGCTTAGTTTTCACCATTTTCTACATAGTTCTACTGAGAAAATCCACACACTTTCACTTTATTGTAGCCTGGTTCATTCAGTAACAAAATTTCCTCAAGATGGAACGAGTGAAAACCTGTTCCAGGATTTCATCCAAGGCCCCCAATTTGATCCAGGTTCCTGTTTCTTCCTTCATGTCTTCTCAGTTCCCTCTCTCTCTCTCAAATCACTGTAATTTTAAAGGCAGACTCACTCTGAGGTTGAGCCATTGTTCTAATCTTACACTTGGAGGTTCAGCCAACAAGTCAGCTGAGTCAAGTTGAATTTTGTATTTAGAGTTTATTATTTTGTATTTAAAGATAGCTTACTCGAAATGAATTGAAAGTGAAATATGGGGGTGCTGTGTTCTCCAGTCAGCAGAGAGACAGCTGCTGGCCTTGCTGCATCCCACAGCATTTCCAGTTAGATGAAATACAGAGGACTGGCAGGTAGGCAGCAGTGACACAGCTCCTCAGGTGGGCCCTCCTGAGGTGTGTTTGAGACAGGCTGTGGCTGACACACGTTCCATCCTTGGTGGAAGAAATTCAGTTCATCCCCAGCCTGTGACACCAGTTTCCAGCTGGGGATAGTTGTGCATGTACCTTGTGCTGACCACGCTGCTTTAGAAGAGATGCAGGCCCTGACTTCTGCAGCGTGGCTGTGGCAGCACTGTGTACACAGCACTTACAGACTCTGGTGAGTGGTATTTCTTTCATCAAGAGGCTCAGCACGTGCACTGCTTTTACTGAGCTTTTTAAATTAATGCATTTTTCTTCTTTTTTTTTAAGCAAATGAAGAAGCACCCGTGCCGGCAGTGTGACAAATCTTTCAGCTCATCCCACAGTCTGTGTCGTCACAATCGCATCAAGCACAAAGGCATCAGGAAGGTTTATACGTGCTCGTGAGTTCTGCTTTGATTTACTTAGAGTATAAACTAGAAAATACGTTGTTAGATTAATTGCTCTTCTTGTTTACATGAAAGCCAGTGTCCCGTTCAGCTGAACGAATCAGATCCTTGGCTGGATCTGATTCTGGCCAAACTCCAGTCTGCTCTGCATGGAAAGCAGGGAGAGCTGCTAAGGAATTCCTAGTCCCAAGAACATAAACTGTTTGTATCTGAATGCAGAACTAAGTGTCATGTGGAGGCAGTGTTGACCCTGTGTGGAAGATGATTGCTTTCCCTGTGAAATTTACATTAAGGACAACTTGGGAGAGTGTCTAATGTAGTTTGGTGATCTTAGCAGTGGTCCCAGAAATAAACTTGGATGTCTCCAGGTTTTCCTGTGACTAACACTTTGTACCATTTTGGATGTTATCTTCAGAGAAGTTCTCATTTGCTCTGAATGGAAATTGTTCAAACATTTCCAGTGTTATTTGCTAATTATGCTCATTTTCTTGCACTGATTGCCTGTTGGAAAAACACTGTCTACCTTGGTTAGCTTGCACTCTGGTCTGTATTTGTCAGCTAGTCTGTGTATCCTCACCCACCCCCTGCCTTCTGGCCGTGCAGGCACTGCCCGGACTCCAGACGCACGTTCACCAAGCGGCTGATGTTGGAGAAACACATTCAGCTGATGCACGGCATCAAAGACCCTGATGTGAAAGAGATGGCCGACCCAGCCAACATGGAAGAAAGGGAAGTCAAGGAAGACACAAAGGTAATTGCTTAGAAGATGTATTCAGTCACTGACAGCAATTTGTTTGTTTTTGCTGGGCATACATTCAGTATTTCTAATAAAATACAATAATTTTGATCCCATAAAAATCTGATCTTCTGTGGAGTCCTAAAAATGTCTGAACGGCTCCTGCAAGAGATTCTGTCATGCTTGAACTAGAACATGTTTTTGGGAAGGCTTCATGTTTGGCCTAATCCCTGAATGATGGGGAATATAACTCTCCCCTTAGTGGTTTTCTTTAAGAGCACCTTGCAAATCCTCTCCACCCAGGCCCTCTCACAGCTTTGAACAGGCTACAGATTATGTAGAAGCAACATGACCTTCTTCCAGGTATTCAGCCTTCAGCTTGCTTGATAGAGATTTAGAGCGAAAGTGCTGTCAGTCTGACGACTGGAACCCAGCTTGGCATTGGTGCAGCCTCTCCAGGAGAGCTGTGTGCAGGCCTGGGCCCACCACTGCAGAAGGACCTGAGTGTCCCTGAATGTGTCCAGAGAAAGGACAACCGAGCTGGTGACAGGACTGAAAGGCTGGTCCTGTGAGGGGCAGGTGAGGACCCTAGGTTGGTCTAGCCTGGAGAGAAGGAGGCTGAGGGGCAACCTCATTGCTCTCTGCAGCTTCCCGAGGAGAGGACTTTGAGAGGGTTGCATGCAGGCATTTAACAGCATTTTTTAAGTGTTTCAGGCTCTATATGATAAAAGAATTTTGCTTGCAATGACACTTCCAAAGCTGACAGCAGAGACACAAACATACCTGTTTTTTATAGTGTACTACTGGCCTTTGCCTGACTCTCAGACAACACATTATCTTCTTAGTTTTGAAACTGGCAGCTGTGTCTTCATAAACCTCAGGGAGCACATCTAAGCTACGTAGGGTGCAGAGGGTTCTTGAGGAATAGTCATGACAGAAGGACATGACAAGGACTAAATCAGCTTACAAGTCTTAAAAATGGTACATGTTGATTCCTCCTGTGGCAGTATGTTAGCTTGATTACTACCAATCAGGAGATCATTTGTCCAGGCAAATTTCAGGCATGAAATTAAGTACCTACAGTGGAGTTCCAGAAGGCAGTGCTGATGTTCTACATTCTGTAAGGGATAGAAGTCACATTAGTGTGTGTTGGATGCAGTTGCACTGACAAGCACTTATTCACATTTATAGAGTGTATTAGAGACTGTGACTCTACCAGAACTTGGCCAAATAATTTGATGTGCAATTGATAGTCAGCTCCTGGATTTCCAGCATGAACACTGTGTTTGCTTCTGTTCTCTGAAACATTGCACTTGTCAGAGCTGTACTGGACTATGCTAAAGGGAGGGTGTTGAAGTTTGGGAGTGTCAGAGAGTTGCAGAAAGAGCTGTGTATTTCTGCTGACAGGACCTATCATTTCTGGGGTTTTTTAGGTCCCTAGTCCAAAGCGCAAGCTGGAAGAACCTGTGCTGGAGTTTAGGCCTCCACGAGGTGCAATCACTCAGCCATTGAAGAAGCTAAAGATAAATGTTTTTAAAGTTCACAAGTGTGCTGTTTGTGGATTTACCACAGAAAATCTTCTCCAGTTTCATGAACACATTCCTCAGCATAAATCTGATGGCTCTTCATACCAGTGCAGGGAGTGTGGACTCTGCTACACGTCTCACGTGTCCCTCTCCAGACACCTCTTCATTGTACATAAGCTGAAGGAGCCTCAGCCAGCCTCGAAGCAGAATGGGTCTGGGGAGGATAATCAGCAAGAAAATAAACCTAACCATGAGGATGAATCCTCTGACAGCGCAGCGTCGGACAGGAGGTGCAAAGTGTGTGCAAAGACTTTTGAAACTGAAGCGGCCTTAAACACTCACATGAGAACACATGGCATGGCCTTCATCAAGTCCAAAAGAATGAGCTCAGCTGAAAAGTGACCAGGTGCAGGAATCTCTCTCCACATTGGAATACTAATGACATTTTTGCTACAGAAAGTTGAAGGTATAATAGTGTTACCAGTACTGTTCAGGCTGTTGCAATATATTCTGCATAAAAGTGTCCCTTTCACCTCATTGTCTATACCCTCAAACCATTGAAGCAGTATTTGAGTTGAAAAGAGTTTGTATATATTTAATAACTTTTATACTCTTTGTTATGTGTTTGTATTGGTATCTAGTGGAACATTTGGGGGTTTCTGTTTCATTTCTGTTCTTTTCTAGTCAGTTTCTTTGCAAACAGAGTTCTGAATGCTGGGGCAGTTCCTTAGGATTCTCTTAAACTGTTTCTCGTTTGAATGCTTCTGAAGAAGAGGGTAGCTAATGGAGGTGCATCAGGAGGCAGAGCTTGGAGAGGAAGCAAGCTAAGGGGAGATTTTAAATTCTAAGAACTTGTGCTTCTGAAGCTTTTGAACTTGAGCTTTTAAAATATATATTAAAAAAAATACAGTACCACTGCGTATGTAACACGTGGTGCTGATTTCAGGGGGCAACACCAGGCAGTTACAGACCCCCCAGAATGGTAAGTACTTCTGAAAAGTATCATTGCACAACTCTGTATCCTGAAGTGATTTTTTTAGGCCATCAGGTGCTTGTGATCAAAGCTCAGCTTGTTACAAAAGGGCTGGTCTGCTCTGGATTTAATAAAGACAATGTAATTAGAGGAATAGGTTTATAATTACGATGGGTTTTGTCATGTAATTTATTAAACATTCTATAGAAGTGAGTACACAGCATTATCTATTTTCCTTTCTTTCTGGTTACTGGCAGAAAATAGTTAAGCCTCGCTACAGGTGTTGGCATTCCCAGCTCTGTCTGCCCGTGCCAGATGCTCTGGAGTCCCCAGAGAAGCTACCACACAGCAGCCTGCGTGGGCACAGCTGGGGCTTTCTGCTCTAGCACCAGCCCCTGCAGTGTGTGCCTCACATCACTAGCTATGCTTTCACCAAGTACTAAAAGGTACCGTGCTGTCCCTTTCATATATAGTTCTCTGTGAGAGTTATATTTTTGGTTTTGCATTTTATACGTTGTATGTATACCTTAAAAAAAAAAAAAAAAGTAAAAAAAAAAATTTGTACTTTTTTTTAAAACCAATTCTGTATATATAGATAGCTGCATGATACACAGTAGTGATTGTTTGGTTCCTTAAAAGTCTTGCTGCTGTCAGATGTTACTATACACTACGTCCATTACAATTGTATTAAACACATTTCATATGTAAATAAATGTGGAGCATTTTGCCCCTAAAGATTTGTGAGATTCTGTTATTTATCGTTAAATTTTAACAGTTTGAAAAATGGAAGTGTTTGAAAAAATATGGATCCTTCTCAAGCCACCTTTGTAAAACTTCTTAATCACTCTGGAAATTGTGTATTGGGTATATTCATTCTGCTCTCTCTCTCCATCTTCATCCCTAATTTGGTTCATAGGTAAATGCTTGTTCTCCCATTTATGAGACTCACATATTGAGTGGTTTTGAGCTACTTCTCCATCCTCCCACGTGCAGCTGGCATTGCAGGATCCCCGTGTGTAATGTACACTGGCCATCACTGCCCTTTCCATTCAGTGTATACCTCTTGAACACTTGTTTGTTGATGTGCACTGTCAACTGTACAACAAATGAGTTATCACTATGCAGAATGGTGTTTTGTATACAGTGAACAGATAATAAAAATTAAATTTTCACAGCCATTATTCATATTTTTCTGTATTTTCCCTTTTCACTGTCAAACCTGCAAGGGATGCTGCAGTAACACGTTATTGTTGGTGCTGCCAAGAGAAGACCAGCAGTGACTGACAAGGCATCTGGAAGCTGCTGGGCAGGCTGTGAAACTCCTCCCTGGTCACAGCCCATGTCACAGGTCAGATGTGCACGATGCAGGCTCCTGTGCTGCCTTTGCCCTGTTGCTCCACAGGGGTTTGTTTTCCCACAGCCCCTGAGTGGAGCTCAGCTGCTTGGTGGCTGGCTTTTTTCAGTCTTAATGGGGAGATCAGTTGAACTCTCCTGCTAGTAATCCCTGGAAAGGCTGAAGGGACAGCAGGTCTTGAACTGCCCTGTAATCTACAGACATATTTGTTGGAGTTGATATCCCCCTGTGTCCAGCTGGAAAATACTTCACCACAGGCACATGGTGGCTTCTGACAGGCAGGAATCCACTGGGGTAGCTCAGTGGGGAGGAGCTCTTCTGGGGACCATGGCCTTTTCCAGAAGAAAATGGAGGCAATTGATGGAGACAGGCACCATGCTGGAGGGGGTTTGTGGTTCACCCCAGAGCAGCAGGACACACTGACAGTGCCTGGGGGCTGTGCATACATGGGGTCTTTGGGACACAGCACGGAAATGAGACAAGTGAGGACTGTACTGCTCACAAAGTCTGAAAAGGGGACACGAGCCACGAGGTTACAAACAACACTAAGCTAAGCAGGGTAGGAAAAAAAAGAAATGATTGCAAGGCACTGCAAAAGGACACTGTGGTACTGGAAAGGGTGAAAGAGTGGCAGGGGAGAGGCAGTGAAGAAGAATGCACCACGATTCAGAAGTGACAAATGGGACTGAGCCTGCAGCCTGAGTGACAGACCCCAAACCAGCCACTGCTCATCAGGAAAGGGGCAATTGCTCGTGCTAGGAAGTGCCCCTGGCACCTCCCTCCGTGGCACCCTCTGCTCCTCATGGAGCTGGTCTGGACTTGCTCAGGGGGAGTGCAGCCCTGCCTTGGCCAGACAGCCTTCCTGCAGAGCAGCCACAGCACGACTAGGATCTGGCTGAGCACAATCACCACTTCTAGAATTGCCTGGGGTTTTTTCATTTCTGGAGGGCATTTACAGATGTACAACTTGACCTGCCAAAGGCCCAAATGTTCTCAGTTCTTACCTCTCTGAAGTCCATGGGGAATTCACTACGGCAGGCCTATTTAGTTTGAAAAGGATTTTTATATAACTCTGACCTTTTCATTCTGTTAATACTACCTTTCTCCATACACCCAGCACACACACACAGCTGCCAGGACAATAATGGGACACTGTTTATTGTAAAACCTTCCTCAAATATTAGGGGAGTTCAGGAGTCAATTCTCTGTATTTGAATTTCAGACTATTACTGAAAGGTTATGTGTCTAGGCTCCCGGAAGGACGAAGGTAATGAACTGGAGACAGAAGTACAGAAGATGGCAAACACAGCAGGCACAGGAGTACCCAACACATACCCCTGGGCTTTGCATACAAACTGGGTTCTGTACACAGAGGTGGATGCAGAAGGAGCAGGACATGAGGAGCACTTCTTGTCTCATCCCTGAGCACTTCTTCCCTTTTTAAAGAAAAAATGTGTTTTCACCTCAGTGAAAAAGTGGTTTTAATGTTATTTCTTTCATAGCTGGAAAAAAAGATAGCTTTCCTAGCTGGGGGCCGAGTGGTCTGTTTGAGGGCACTGCAGTGAGACACCCTGCAGTGCAGCCCCCTGTGTGGGCTGCTGACAGCACAGTGCCGAGCTGCAGAAGATGCCAGGCCACGGCCAGCCCTCCAGCAAGCTCCACGGGCACCGAGCACAGTGGGGCTGTGTGTGAAACAGTCCCAGTGGGCACCCTGTGCACAGAGAGCCCCCTTTCTGCTGACAGCATCACCCAGGGAGGCTGGTGCCAGCAGGTGAGAGCACAGCCTTGGGCTGAAGCCCCGGGCTCTGCTCCACTGCTGTGAGGTGTTTTGAAAAGCCCTGCTAGAGCGAGGCACTGCAAATGACCCAGGTTAATCTGGAAGATGAGCTGGAGGCACTACTGCTTTCTTCTCTGACCCCAAGGTTTCTACTTTGAAGGAAAAAATGGATTTTGAGCAGTAATGTGACTATTAGCAAAATAATCTGAACATTGTGTCCTTCACAGAGATGTCCCCAAATGCGATTTGGCAGAAGTCTTTATGTGGCCCATTTATTTTATATTCTCAAGTGCAGCTATTTTGTATTCAATGATTCTAATATGATGGTGGGGATATGGATGCTCTGCATTATGAGTACTGCTCTCTCCGAGTCCATCCACTGCTGGATAACACTGCCATAGCTCCGTGTGCCAGATCAATATCCAAGGTCAAGTACACCAATATTTCCTGCTTTAAGCGGCTGTCACTTTCCCAGTTAAAATGCAGAGCAGTCCCTGATGAATGCAATCAGGCTGTAATTGGAGGAGCCACTGGCTCAAGATATCATTTGGTCATTACATTTACATACTGTTGCTGTAGCAAAAGGAGCAGAGCCCTTTGAGTGCAGAGCAATGGCTCTTCATCAGAGCAGCACCAGCGCTGCTCGGGTGGGATGGCTTTCCTCACAGAACGCTGCCCACACGGCTCCTGCTCCACTCGTGGGAAGTCGAGCACTTCCCAAGTGCTGCAAAAGTCAAGGCACAACCATCAAACAGCAGACTACAGCCAGTGGACAAATTCATCTCTACTGCCCTTCTGTTTTCCTCGTTCCCTCAGTTCTCCAGTGCACATTAAGCAATTAGTTAACAAATACCATTATCAGCCACCTTGGCTGCTGGTGACCCACTGCTGATCCTCACAGGTAATACAGTTACAGAAGAGATGGTGGAAAAAGTCAGAAATATTCTTGTGCTGTTGTACAAGACACTGAGATGACTAGAAATTAAGAGCTGCAGATGAACTTCGAGGGGGAAAAACCCAACTACAACTATTTAGGAATTAAAAATCATTGGGAAAGTACAATGCAACGTGACCTGTCCTCTGTAGAGAAATTACCATCAGCCTCTGAGCTTTTCAGCACTTTCCAGCTGTGGCTCTCAGACCAGTCATACCTCAGTCTGAAAGCAGACAGTTTTTTAAGCTGCTTCCACTCTCCCTCATCAACTTCAGCCCTGCCCTGCCATGTCCATCTCACCTGAAAGCTGTACCAGAGCTCTTAGGCCCTTCCAGAGAGTTCTACTTAGGCCAGGACATTTTCTAAAGGTTTGATTCAGCTGTGCTAAAAGGGAACCACCACAGGCCAAGAAGGCAGCAGCAGAACTCTTGATTTAGCCATAGGATCAAGCCTGTCTCCTTGCACCCATATGAAGCTACCCCTGGGATGTGGGGGAGATACAGCAAGCACCTCACAGCCCCATCACAAAGAAGACAGCACATCCACACCCACGTGCGTGGCTAAAAGCACCCCAGAAACTTCAACCTTTGTTGGGAGTGATCACTACAAATGCCAAGCCTCTCTATTTTCCTGCTTCTCAGGAGATTCATCAGGCATTAATGTCACTAGTGTGACTGACAAAACACTGTTAATCTGAGCTGTCACACAAAGAAATGAGTGCTCCATTCGGTGCTGCCCTGCCAGGTCCCCCCTCGTGTCGGGTGCTGCAGCAGAAGCTCTCTGGAGCTGTCTGCACCAGCACTGTGGGCAGGTGTGGTCACATCTCACCGTGAGCCACAGCCCTGGGAGCCTGGCTGGCAGCACACTGCCTTGCTGGCCAAGCCGTGGGGCAGGCGAGCTGCTGCAGGAAAGGTGGGAACTGGAGGGGACACTGCAGGAGCACTGGCACACCAGTTACGGGGGGCACAGAGCACTGCTGGAAACTGCTGTCCTCGAAACACCCCTCACCCCAACCCCTACTGCTCGCTGCCTGGGCAATAGCCTGTGGGCACTGGGAGGCAAAGCAAGGTTGGTGGCAGGGACATTTGGGTCACCCTGGCAGGTGCTGCCCTTGGCCCTTCTGAAGGCAGTGCTGACAGGAGGACATGAGAGGAAGGAGCAAAGGTGTCTGAACCCCAAACGTTGCTTTCAACACTCTCTCTTGGCAGCTACAGCAGGAGCTTCTTTCAGAGATAAGGAGTCTGCTCTCCACCTACCTGCCCTCAGATGCAGCTGAGTCCTCCAGGTATTAGGAGAATCCAGGGGAGAGTGTGGTATTGGCGTAAGTGGCACCCTGCTGCTCCTGGACAGCACTGTGTGCATTACTGGCTGCTCTAACAGCCTGTGCAGCAATGGGGACAGGAAGCAGAATAGTTCCAAATGCACTGGGAACAACAGAGTGCTCACTGGGAAGTCAGTTATGGTGCTCCTTCTGTGATTTAGTCTGAGTGGCTGAAAATGGACTTGGATGGCTTTCCCATTAACCCATTTTTCAGCTCAGGTGCAAGGTGACAGTTATTTGCCCATGACCAATCTCTTTGAAAACAAAGAGTTATAATTCAAATATTCTATATACAAGTAGCAGTAACACCTGGAGCTTGCAAAAGTCTGGCAAAGAAGTCAGAACGTCAAGAGCTATTTTTTCTTTGTACTAAAAAATTAGCATAATTTTCCAGCACAGAAACCCAAAATATCTACTGTACAAATATTTCCATCAAACATCCAGAGTATGGGAAGATTTCAAAATACATGTAACCTTTCATCTAAATCATCCAGATGCTAAAATAACAAAGCCACCAACAGTAGTCTGGGTGATTCCCAGCATCTGTGTGAAAGGAAGAAAAGAACGTCCCTAAAATGTCTGCCTTGACTCACCATGAACCACGTGTGAACAGAAGTGTTTTCTGAGTTTTGGCACACTGATTAGCAAACTGACAGGCAAAGCTACACCTAAGACACTACAGTATCACAATCAGGTGTGGGTTTGTGCCTCATACAAAATGATGTTGCACCTCTGAACAAAACAACAGTCTCACTAGATCTCCAGACACAGTTGAGTTCCTGCTCTTCCAAACTCTCCAGGCACCGGCTGCGCTCTCTCCCTCTGCTAGCTACACCACTAGATCTTATCATCTGAACTTCCACTTTTCATTCCCCCCACGAGGAATGACTGCAAGGAATTGTTCCAACACTGACCAGTCTTTGTCATTAATTGGGTACCAGCAAGAAGAGTCTGGCTCTCCAGTTATTCTGTCCCAGGTATTTTTATACACGGGTAAGATCCCACTGGAGCCGCCCCTTCTCCAGGATGACCAATGCCAGCTCTCTCAGCCTCTCCTCCCAGAATTCCTCACACAACCCTTAGTGCACACTTTAGGGGTATGGTTAACACAGGAAAGCAACTTCTATATGACTTTTGAGTATGTAAAGGGCATTAGAGAACACTAACCTGCAATAATGCAAACACAGATGACCTTCTGCTCAGTAAATACTTGTGTCACTGAAAGAACCATCAGGAGTGAAGATGAAGGGTCTGGTCAAGATAAAGTCTGCTAGTGTCCTTGAAGTTTTCTTTCCAGTGTCCATTTGCCATTCCTGTCCTTTCATGATACCATTACATATTCCTCTGTGATCTAATACCAATTCATCCACAGTCACTCTTTTCCAACTGTTTGCTAGCAGAAAGTCTTGGAATACTTCTGGCAAACTGTGGAAATACCTTTTCAATGCTCCTTCAGACAATTTGCTTCTGTTTTTCTTAGTAACATCTCCCAGTGTCCTTTTGTTCTCACGTTGTCATTTCCTGTCTTCAGGAGCTAAAGCCTGGTAAATTTCATTCCCAGGAAATCAACAAGCTCTGGGCAGTGATCTGTACCTATTTGGCTGGCTGCTGCTTCACATTCAAATGCAGAACTGGAAGAGACCTCCAAAGATCATTCCATCAGCCCTTCTGCGTGGAAAGTTACCTTCCAGCAGGTACTGGTCTGTTTGTGGCAATGGACTGGTTCTGGGAGAAAATGCTGTTTTAAAAATACTCCCAAATTCATGATACTCATCTTTTTTTAGCTGAAAGTATTATTACATGGTTTAGTTGAAACTCCAGGTCACTGCACAGTCACACAATTTTAAGAGCACAGCAGCAGCAGCAGCGCTCAAGGATGAGTGGCCTACCAATGGGCCACACACTCTTGTCTGGCACTCCTGCTGAGAAGCATCCAGGAATCACCCCAAACCAAGTCCAGCTCCCTCACCACTTTTTGAGAGCTCACAGTTTTTATAGACATCAGTTCCTGAGCGGTGACGGACAAGGGAAAACTGTCATTGCTGGCTGTGTGTGAACTCCCCCAGCCGCTCCTGGAGGGCCCGAGCTGCTGCCGCAGCCATTTTCTGAGAGCAGGAACTCACATCCCCGCGACTGCCGGGCCTGAGGGCAGCACCGCGCTGCTACCGCCCAAGCGCAGAGCTTTTTCTCGACTTCGTGGTTTTCTCTCCTCCAGACCTACGCAGTGGCCGCGAAGCAAGCGCCAGCCGCTAGAATCTGCCGCTCTTGCTCCCTCCCGCAGTTAGCGAAGCCAGCTGCTGTGCCCCGGCTCCCAGCGCTTTGAGGTGCGCCCTCAGCCAACTGCCCTGCCCTCTGCCGCGAGCGCCCCTCTTCCCGCCACAACTGCAACCGCATCCCTCAACGCTCGCCTCGCGCGCTTCCTCTTGGCGCCCCCCCCCCCGCTCGCTCTTCTTTCCCGCCCCGGCCCGGCCCGCCAATGAGCGGCGCACACGCCAGGGCGGCCCAGAGAGAGCTGCCCCGCAGCAGCCTGATCCAAAAGCGGTGCCTCAGGAGGCCGGTGCCGCCGACCGGTTGCTCGTTTGGCTCATTCCTCCCAGCCTCGGGGGCTCGACGCCCGCCGAGAGACCCCCTCGGAGAGCAAACTGGTCGAGCACTTGCAGAGGCAGGCGGCGAGGGGCTCGCCCTCAGGCCCCTTCTCCGCGTTGCATGCTGGGAGTTGTAGTCCGTCTGCCCCCGGAGGCCAGCCGGGCGTGAGCGGGCCGGGGGGCGGAGGGAGACTACAACTCCCGGGGCGCAGCGCGGCCGCCTGTGCTGCCGCCCCCCCGGGCCGGCGGCCTCTGGGGCTAGCGGTCAGGGCCCGGCTTCGGGCCGCGAGCGGCTTCTCCCGCGCCTTCGTCCCTTCCCGCGGCCCGCCATGGATCTGTTCGGGGACCTACGGCGCATGAATAAGCGGCAGGTAGCGGCGCCGCCCCGGGGCGTGCGGGCCGAGGGCCGGGCCGGGTCGGGTCGCGAAGGCCGCTCGGAGCTTTGGAGCCCAGGGGGGCTGCGCGACCCGCCGGGGCCGGCAAGTGCGGGTCCCGCCCGGTGGGCTGGAGCACAACCGCGCCCACTGGAGAGCAGTGGGTTTGGGGGGCACAGGGCTGGGGGCTGCACTGCTGCCTCTGCAGCCTGGCCGTGGGGCTCCCATCGGGACGGGATTGGAGCACATAGCTGTGATTTGGGTTGAAATTCAATGTTGTGCTTCTGATACAACACGGTAACCTCTGAACCCCTGTTCTGGTTCCACGCAGCTCTATTACCAGGTCCTGAATTTTGCTATGATAGTATCTTCTGCCCTTATGATCTGGAAAGGGCTGATTGTCATCACTGGCAGCGAAAGCCCCATTGTGGTGGTGCTCAGGTAAGTTGATGTACAGCCTTTGTTGTCTGTCCTTTGTCTCCTCCCCTTCCCCACTGGATGGATTTGGGGTTTGAGATCTCACTTAACTTGTACTTGCTTCAAATTCCACCTTTGGACACGTAGCAAAGGCTGCTTTCATAACTACCATCTAGTTTTCATGGAAGCAGCAGATGTTTGAAACCTTTGAAAATTCATTTTATTCACTTCGTAGAGACATTTAAGATTGCATACATATTGCTGCATAGGGATAATGATCCCTGGGTGGGTGTTAGGATTCCAAAATACTCATTCTGCCTTAATAGAAATAGATAATCCTGGGGAGCTTTTGCTGTCTCCTGAAGAAAATAAATGTGTGAATGTGTTGCACTTCCTGAGGCCATCCAACACTTTCTGGTTGGGTTTGGCTGGTGCTTTGTTTTGTTGCTGTGGTGTTTGTTTGTTTGTCCATTGTTGTTGTTTTTTTAATTATTTATTAACGTGTGTATTTTAAAGTGTATTGCTGATCCTTTTATGGGTAAATTATACTTGCTGCTTCTCTCTTGGTGGTATCTTAGTTCTGGTATGTAAAGAGCCAGCTCTCTAGTCCTCGTGCTGCCAGTGAGGAGGTTCAGCCTTACAGAAACTGTGTGTGAGTCAGCAAGGTGTGTTTGGAGTAAATGCCAGCATTGCAATGGGAACTGTCTGCTGCTGTTATGGACTGTGGGATCTGGGGTGCAGAGGTTGAGTTTATCTGTGAGAATTCAGTGTTCTTCCATTTACCATCACACTAACACGTGTTCTCTGGTTTTGTTTGCAGTGGCAGCATGGAGCCTGCTTTCCACAGAGGAGACCTGTTGTTCTTAACAAACTTCCACAACGATCCAATCAGAGCTGGTGAAATAGTTGTTTTTAAAGTTGAAGGCAGAGACATTCCAATAGTTCACAGAGTAATCAAAATACATGAAAAGTAATGCAACTTGGCATTTGCCTTGTTTCTAAATAGTTTCCTTTGCTGTGACTTTTCAACTCCATTTTAATTTGGTAGTGTTTATGTATCAGGCAGGTGAGGGTGTGAAGATAAAGCTCGTCTCCAGGACGTGTTCCACTTTTGGGACACACTTGTGAGAGCCCAGTGACACAGAACATCAAGTTCCTTTCTGCCAGCAGCAGCAATGGGTGTGGGAGCAGAGTCCCCTCTGCTGACTGGGGTGGAACTAGGGGCTGTGAGAAATAGCTGCTTCTAAAAGCAGGTCTCAGAGAGGGTGAGGGTTCAGAATCAGAGCTGTAGGTCAAGCCTGACGAGTTTGTTGCCTTTGCTCACTAAAGTTTTCCAGAAAAGAGGGAATTCTTACTCTCTTTGTGTCTAGTAGTCACAATGCCAACAACAATTGGTGCTGAGAGACCACAGGTAGAGTCCTTGTTTTTACCTTTGTTGCATGTGCCTGTTGTGACAAACAGTTCCTCCTCAGACAGCAGAGGCAGGTCTGTTTCTGACCCTGCTCACCCAGAGGTGGCAGGCACTGATGTGCTTGCTTGGGAAGTCCTGGCCATGAACTGAAGGGTTTTTTTGGGTAATATCTCTGCATTTTTGGAAGCAAATATGATTATTTTTTCTTAATACTTTTTCATCTGTCCTCCTAAAAACTCCTCGTCGGTATCATTGCCTGCAGTGAGCAGCTGCAGGGTTTCTAACAGCAGGAGTTAACTTCTCTCATGTTCTAAAGGTGGTGTGAGAAACTTGCACCTGGAAGCCGCAGGGAAAGGGGATGGTCTGGGTGTGCTCAAGGTGTGAAACCCCTGCTCCTAAAAAGAGGAGGAGCCTCCCCAGCGGCCAGGAGAGGTCAGGACATGGGCTCTGGGAGCTCTCTAATGTGTGCTGACTTCACAGGATCAGTAAAATCTTCCCACAATGTGTAACAAATAAAAACCAGAAACATCAAAAGAAAAGAAAAAAACAAACCCAACACAGCCCACTTAGTGGAATATTGCTCAGTGTTTCAAAGTTAAATTTCTTGTCTGTTGAAAATGCGGAGGGTGGTGGTTGGTTTTTTTCCAGAGAAGCACATACTGCTTTTGTTGAGGAAATTTATTCCCTGCTCTGGATGGCCACAATCCCTGTCGTGTCCCCTGTGTAGCTGCTGCCATCAAATGACAGTCTACAACTGTTTGGAAACACATTTCATGTTAAAATCTATTGACCCTTACCTGTAATGCTGATTATTTAATGGTGTTTGCTAAATGTGCAAGACAAGCAGGGCTGGAAGTAAACGTTGTTATCTAATCTCGTAGCACTTTTCATCCCCATTGTGCTCTGCAGATGTTCACTGAGGTTTTTAATTAAGCTGATATTTAGATTTTCACCTCGTTGCCTTCTAGAGAAAACGGGAACATCAAGTTTCTCACCAAAGGTGACAACAACGAAGTTGATGATCGAGGCCTGTACAAAGAAGGTCAGAACTGGCTAGAGAAGAAAGATGTCGTTGGAAGAGCAAGAGGGTGAGTAATGCCAGTGTCCTCAGCAGCCATGGAAACCCAGACCTTGCATCAGTGCTGCTGCTGCACGACGTGGGGCTTGTAGCTTACACCAGAGGGCCATTTGAACACCCCTCTCACCTGGAGAGGCTGCTGCCTGCAGCCCTCACTGCTGTGGAGAGTGGGTTTGTTGGTTTCTTTGCCTGTGAAAAAAAAAAATAATCACTTTTTTCTTTGTTTTTAATTGCACATTGAACAAAATTCACCAGTGAATACAGAATTAGCCACTGTATCCTCACAACTGCTAGGAATTCCTAGGAAGTTGCTTCTCCATTCCACAGGCACTTTAGACAAGGCTTGAACTTTTGCCTTTGCCCCATTCCCCAGCTGAGTTGAAATGTCAGATGATTTTTCAAGTCACTTGAATCAATTTTTGTTTAAGGAAAAAAAAAAAAGATTCCAATTTAGATCTGCATTACTGTTTTACACTGAAATATTAAAGACTGAGTACCACTGAGACATCTCCACGTAGTATTTGAGGGTCAATTTGACATGGATTTGTTTGTCAATTACAGGTTTTTGCCATATGTTGGTATGGTAACTATAATCATGAACGACTATCCAAAATTCAAGGTACGTACACTAACGTTTGCACACTCCAGTTTAAAACTAAAGCAGCAAGGAAAGAGCATGAGAATCTTGCACCTTCATAAGTCTGCCCCTGTGGTTTGGTGCCCCGTGCAAAAGGAGCTGTGCTCCCAGCCCTGTTTTGGCTTGTTGCTCTGCAGCACAGCTCTGCAATTGTCGTGGTCTGACAACTTCCACGGCACTGCTGGCAGTTGCACTGCCTGTTGGTGGCACTGGGTTGCCAGCCTGGGGTGCCAGCCTGGGGGACAGGCTGTGAGGCTGTGTGGTGCCAGCCTGTGGTGCCAGCCTGGAGGACAGGCTGTGAGTGCCAGTGGTGCCAGCCTGCCCCTGGTTCCCTTGCAGTATGCCCTGCTGGCAGTGATGGGTGCCTACGTGCTGCTGAAGAGAGAGTCCTGAGCCCGGCGGAGCGCAGAGCTGGGGGGGCTCTCACCTTCCAGGGGTGTCCCAGTCCGTACCATGCCCAGCTGTGCCAGCTGCTGTCTGCTCTCAATAAACTCCACGTTACCAGGAAGGCTGTTGGCTGCTGGTTCATTGTGCAGTGGCACCTGCAGTGTCTGGAAGGGGTGCTGGGGTCACCCCGGGGCTGTTGGGAGGGCACTGCCTGTAGCTGGAGGGGCTGTGCTGGCTGCTTCTCCAGTGGTACTGCCTCTTCTGACCCCTTCTCTCTCCTGTTCTGTGCCTGGCTCTTCCCTTGGTTGGTTTTTGGGGTTTCTGTGTGTGTGTGGGTTGGTCGATTTTCCTTCTTGACCGTTTCTGCTTTGTCAGGCCCAGGCAGACTGCTGAATCCCGTTTGTGAGGACACACACAGGGGTTGGACAGGCCCTGAGCTGCAGGAGTCGAGTCACTCGTGCCCGAGGAGTTGTCCAGCTCTGGCTGGCAAACAGAGAAGAAAGAGGCTTTCCTTTGATTCAGGGCTGAGAAATGGAAACTTGCAGCTTTTCCTCTAAATTGAAACTCGCTGCTTTGGGGTGTATGGAAAAAAAATAATGGTGGCCTGGTTTTCAGAGGCCTAATTTTGAGCAACTGTGTATTTGTAGAATTCAGGCTGCTAACCCTTCTGCCCTGATGTTCCCAGCTGTAAAGCAAACCCAACAGAGGGGTTTTTGGGACTTTATTAACAAGTGTAGCACTGAATGAGCAGCAGAGCACCCAGTGTAAGAGAACTGGCAGCTGAGGGGAGGGCACGACCCCTGGCTCTGCTCTCAGACTGAGCTCTTCTGTCTCATGATGCCTGAGCAGGATGAAATGGAAAATTGGGTTTTCATTTTCAGACTCACCTGATAAGTGCCTGAAATGACAGTCTTGATTCTTCTCGGCTTCAAATGTCAGTGTTGTACCCTCAACAGAGCAGAACTTGTTTTCCTCACTTGCTTTTGATAAGGAGCAGCATGGTGCTTCTTTCCTATGGAGTTTTGTTTCTCCTGCAATCCCTTACCTCTACAAAAATATATTATTCTACAGTAATGGCCCCACTGCTGTTGTAACAGCTAGTGCTGAAAGGCAGACAACTGCTGAATTTTCCCAAGTAATATTGCTTCTTTTGTGTCCTACTAAGCAGTTTTCATGACAAACCGTATTATAAAAGTGACTTATTTCGTGTCAAATTGTGCAGAACTAAAATTGAGTATAATAAATGGCATGTCAGGATAATTTAGGTATCCTTCACACAGTCTTCCCTGAGGTCTGCCATCAGAGTGAAGAAAAAATAGTTTTTGGAGATGGTGTATATGTAAGAAGGTTTCTTTTGGTTTGTTGGTTGGGTTATTTTAATTTTTATTTTCCCCAGTATTGCTGAAGTCAGAATTTATTCCTGTCCACCTATCCCAGTCAGCTCTATGTGAGTGGGGTTTTGGACACGACCCCAGTGACAGATTGGATGCATTATAATGGGAATATTTTCCTTTGTGGAGATGGATTAAGTAAAAAAAGCAAGGATAACATGGGGGTTCATACTCAGGACAAATAATAAATGGCATCTCTGGGGATAGCCTGTGTCTGGTTTGGAGAGGGGGAGGCTGAGGGGAGACCCCTCTGCTCTGCAGCTTCCTGAGCAGGCCCTGTGGACAGGGAGGTGCTGGGCTCTCCTCCCTGGGCTCCAGGGATGGGGTGCCTGGGAATGGCTCAGAGCTGTGCCAGAATGGTCCAGCCTGGGCACTGGGAAGCAGATCTATACCCAGAGCATGGGCAAACCCTGGAACAGGCTTCCCTTCCAGCTGGAACAATCTGCTGTGTTCTTCCACACTCATCTATTTATCACCTTGAAAATAACTTGCAGAAAGGCCCCAGGCCCTCCCTGCACTCAACTGATGTCATAAATACATTTCATTGTAGTGATGGATCTAAACTGGTGTTGCTCCTCGTGCTTCAGGCAGGGTTTTGCAGAGGTGGGGGACGAGCCAGGCTGGCGGGTATGCTTTGGCAGGTTATGGATGGGGCTGACTAACAGAAAGAAGTGGGTTAGGCTCCTGTTTGATGTATGGAGCTGCTTGCCCAGCTTGGAGGCTTCCCTTTGAAGCGTGGAAGGAATGGAGGGGTCTGAGGGATGAGCTGCAGGCAGGGAGCTCACTGCATCCACCTGGTGGCAGCTGCTTCACCTCACCCGGGTGCTGTCTGGTACCCCCACGGCTGGACCAGCACCGTGGGGCGAGGGCAGGGGCTGGGCTCAGGGCCACAGCAAAATGAGCAGCAGGCTGCCTGTGGATGGTCTCCTCGGCACTTCAGTGTTGGGGCACCCAGGCTGGTGCTGTGTGGGCAGCCCCAGCACTGCCGGGTGCCCCTCTGCTCCTCACAGCCCTCCTGGCAGGGCAGCACTGAGGCATCCTAGTCCTGGATGCCAGATGTGAGCAGAGGCTGAACTGCTGCCTGCTTTGGCAGAGAGGAATGAGTGCCTGGTAACTAGAGAGGTGAGTCCAGCTTCAGCCTTGCTCAGCACGTCATTTCTCTGTAATCAAGGCAGGAGCAGCAGTGATGAGAGGACTTTCTCCTCTGCGTGCATGGGTTTGATCAGTGTTTCTTTGAAGGTCTCGGGGGCAAAAAGCAAGAGAAACGTGAGCCGCCCACACGACAAAAACACAGTATGGTACAGTCCACCTCTTCTGTCACCATTTCTGCTCCAGAACTCTGCTTTTGTGCACACAGCCCTGTCAGCTCTGTGTTGTGTTGGCAGAAGCTATCACACAGCTGTGAGATGCAGTTGGTACCTGGATGTAGGTGATACAGAAATCTGGCGTGGACGTGGCCATCGCCTGAACTTCGAAGCTGTTTGGGACATGAACTTCTGTCTGGATTTGCGCTTCACAAATAAAGCAGCTGCGTACAAAACTGTGTCTTTTGCAATCATGTTAGCACACCGGTGTCCTGGAACCAGAGTGAAAGGTGTGTGTGAGAAAAGGACTGCAGAAGGCCGTGGGAGTGGGGTGCTGGTGCCAGCCCTGGGGGAGTGGGGGGCTGTTTGCCCTGCGTGCCAGGGTGAGTGGGTGGGGGGGAGTCACAGAACACGTGTCCCAGAGAGGTGCTCGCTGCTCCAGCCCTGGCAGGTGCCAGGGGAGCTGAAGCAAGTGTCCTTTTCAGGTCCCTTCCCCCCCAAGCCCCCCTGTGTGTGTCTCTGAGACAGCCTCTCTGTGCTCCCGGGGATGAGGGGCAGTGTCCCTTCACACTTCTGTCTCTGGGCAGCTTCAGCTGGGACTCCTCGGTCCACCCAGCACCAGCTCCAGCCAGTGCAGAAACTTCCCTGCTTGGGCCCCTCCACCACGGAAAGCAGCAAAGCACCAAGGGTGGTGGCTGGATGCAGGCAGCAGCTCTCTGGGTCTTCCTGAAACGCAGCACCAGCAGTGCCAGCTTCAGCTGTGTTTATTAAACGTAGATTGTTTCAGGTTGCTCAGCCTCTGCCAAGTCGGGGAGCCCTTTTCTGACAAACGTCTGCAGTTCTCCAGGGAGCTGCTCCTGCCCAGAGCCAAGTTTGAGGGTGTTTGCAGAATGCCTGCCCTGGCTGCAGGGTGGAAGGGCTGGAGATCAGTCCACTCAGCATCTTCAACATTTACAGAGTATTCCTTAGCGGTGGTGCCTGTTATTGCACTGCTGATCTGCTCAAACCTCTGTTTGCTCTGCACCTGCACTAGAGCTGCCTGTGATGGCAGAGATGATGACAGGTACACCATTCTTCTTTTATCCCTTTTTATTCCTGTCAAATCTGCCTTGCTGATGGAGCAGTCACGGTTGTTTAAAATGCAAAGGAAGCAAATTAAAATGTGTTGTGGTAATAGCATTTGGAACCTGTCACAGAGCACAACACTAGTTCGTTTTTGCCATGAGATACAGAAGCAGACAGGTGTTCTGAAATGAAGAGAGCTGCCTCTTGTTGCTTAAACACCGCTTTTTTGTGATCAGATTTATTCTTGAGGAAAAAAAGCTTCTCTCAAATGAACAAGTCACAGTTGGTCATCCAACAACCCTGATGGGCACAGACCAGATCCACCAGCCTCCACGTGGTCCGTGGGAGCCCCGACACCCCCTCTGTGCCTGTGCCCACCTTTGTACCAGCTGCACCTTTGGCGGAGGTTTTCCTGTGTAAACGTTTAAACTCCATTGAGTTTCCTGCGTTTTCAGTTTTCTGTCTTGAATCTCAGTGAACAATGAGAATTTCCGTGCAGGGCAATATTGTGTTTTATGTGTTTTCTTGTATTTTATCAGCTGTCAATCAGCACAGAGCACATGTGGTCTGGAGCTGTGCTGCAGGCTGCACAGTAAACTCCTGATTGAGGCATGAGGATACTATTGCAAAACGAACTAGAATGCATAATTAATAACCACAATAAAAGAATGAATCACATTAATCAGTAAAAGAAGATGCAATAAACTAAGACTAAACAAGGGAACAATTTAGCTCACACAACAGGATGCACAATTGACTTCAAAAATGATTGTACTGGATAGTTTGCCCAGTAATTATGTTAATTCACATCCATGGTAGTTTCCCTTGGCCATCTTTCAGTCCCAGTCCTGCAGGGTAGGCTGAAGGCTCTGGCAAGTCAGCTCTGTTAACTCTGCATCCCACTTCTGACAGTTCTCTAGACAGCAAAATCATCAACTCTACCAACCCCACGTGACTTCATCCCCGTCTCTGTCCTCCTCTGAGCAGCACATCAGGACTCAGCATCCCTCTGCTACCATCCTCCTTCCCTCCAGTGACTCTGCTACCGTGCCTGACGCTGGCTCTGTGTGTAAGCATTCCACTTCACGGGTTTGCAGTGGTTTATGGTCTCCCTCAGTGACCCACACACCCTCTGCACTGCTTTCATCACTAACTTCACCAAAACCGGGCCAGTTCCAGGCGCCTTAAGAGTGCTGGGAAGTTTATAGGGTGTCTGTGCAGGGAAAGAAGAAAACCCTGTAAATCTGAGTCACGTCACTGCCACCTGTGGCAGTAAGTTTATGGGATATTGGAAATTAAACTCTCTGCGCAAGATCTTCCGTTTCAATGAGCACCAAGTGATGTCCTTTAAGTATGGTTGTTTTACAGCCATTCCTCCAGCTTAAAACATTAATAATTAATATCATCATTATGACTATTCGTAAGCTCTTATAAATATTTTTCAAGCTGTTTGGTCCTTTTAGTCTAGAGCAGCTTCTGTGCCCGTTTTCATGCCTTCTGTAAAAGCAGAACCAGTCACGCATCTCCCCGGGATGAAACAAACTTCGGGGAGTAGTTTCTGGTTCGTAATGGAGAGAATGACCCCGAGGGGCACGCTGCCCGGGCTCTGCACAGGTAGGACAGCGCCCAGGACCCGGCTGCCAGCGGGAGCCTGGCGGGGCGGGGGATCGGGGCTGCAGGAGCGGCCCCCGCCCCCGCGGGAGGCAGGACGGAGGCACGGGGGGTCGGGGGCGGCCGCAGCCCCGGCCCCGTGAGGAGGCGTCAGACACGGGAGCTCCGCTCGCGTCTGATCCCCGCTCCGTATAAATGGGGGGCGGCGGCGGCGGCATCGGCACCAGCCCTTCCCCAGACGGCGTGAGCGGCGGCCCGCAGCGCAGGGAGGCTCGGCGGCGGCAGGATGGGCGGCGGCGGCCCGCGGCGGCCCGGTGCGCTGCCGCTGCTGGCGCTGGCGCTGCTGGCGGCTCAGGGCGGCGCGGCTCCCCTGCAGCCCGCCGGCTCCCCCGCCATCACCAAGATGTACCCCCGCGGCAGCCACTGGGCTGTGGGTAAGTCCCTGTCCGCGCCGAGCCGAGCCGAGCCCCGACGGCGCTCCGTGCCTCCGGGCGCGTTGGCTCGGCGGCCTCGGCCGGGAGGAGAGGGTTGCGACGGTCCAGCTTTCCCTCGGGCCGGCTGCGCTGCTTCTGCCAGGAGGCTGCTGCCGCAGGGGCCCCGATTCCGGGCCGGGAGGACTTGCGGCGATCGCACCGGCGGGACGGAAGGTGCGGCGGCTGCTGCAGCGGCGCCAGGCTCCTCAGCACGGCCGCCCCGTCCCGCCCCGGGCAGCGTCCGCGGGGAGCGGGGCGTGCGGAGCTGCGGGGTCCCCGCCGCATCGCCGGGGGGAGTAGCCCAGCTCGCGTCCCCCGGCCCGGCCCGACCTTGTCCTGCCGCTGCCGTGCGCCCCGGAGCCGACGGTGATGCGAGCGCGTCCCCGACGGGCGCTGTCGGTATCGGTGGCGCCGGCAGCTCGCCCCTCACCGACTTCTGCCCCTGAGCGCCGGGTGCGGTGCCGCCGAAGCAACCCGCGACCCCGGCAGCCTCCGTCCTCCCCCCCTGCACCCCGCGCTTGGCGGGGCAGAGCGTGCCGGGTAACGCAGGTTTCCCCCGCTGCCTCTGACATATTCTCTGGCGATCGTGTTTCCTACCTGTGCCTTTCTTCAGGGATGCAGGAGCCCAGATCCAAGCCCGAAGGCAGCTGAGCGGCAGCCGTGAGCTCCCCAGCACCCCAAGGTGTAGCCAACACGTCGGGGAGCCCCGATCCCAGCCTGGAGGAGTCTTCTCCGGTGCTGCCTCTCCCAGTCCCCTTCCCAGTAACCTTTGCAGCTTAAAGCCAACTACGCTCTCTTTTTGGCATCAAAGTGTACCGAAAGTGCATCAGTATAGCTCCTAGAAGGGCACTGGAACATGGGTTTACACCAGAGTTCCCACATTCCATACCAGGTAGGGAAAGTCCGAAACCTACAGCTTCTCCATCCACTCCTTACTCCACCACATCTTTCCAGGTGCCTTTTCCTAGCCCCAGGCAAAATGCTTGGTTATCTGCCCCGTTCTTGACAGAGTTCCCTCTGACAAGGTAGCGTAAGAGACAGAGGTGTGTGACACTGAAAAAATCTCCGTTTCCAGTTGTGCTTCAACTTTGACATCACCCAAACCCCTTCCCTCCATCTGATAGTCGATGTCTGAACAATCACTTCTGTCCCTTTTGGTTAATGTCCTGCTACTGTCGTGGTTGTTACAGGACATTTAATGGGGAAAAAGAGCACGGGAGATTTTCCTTATGTTTATGAAGAAGAAAACAAGACACCATTTTCAGCAGTACCTGAAAATATCAAGCAGCTGGAAGACTACCTGCAGTGGGAGGAAATATCCAAATATTTGCTGCAGCTCCTGGAAGGGAATGAGAATAAAAGTGCTCACTTTTTAAAAGGAGGGCTTCCCTGGTATACCAGGAACAGCTGGGGTAGAGATGACAGCAGCAGCTGGAAAGATGTAAGTAAGATAAAACCTGTAAGAACACTCCCCGTGTGCAAATTATGTTGAAACGGTTATGTATCAGCTTTCTCTAACTTGTGGCTGTCCAGAAAAGTGGCAGCTCGTGCACTAGTCCTTCAGTAAAAAAAGACTGATTGCAGATTGTCAGTCGTGGATTATGGTTTTTATTAATTAATTTGCTACTAGGAATAAACTCAGGCAGCATTAAGCAGATTTTAGTGTCTGGGTTCCCTTCAAGATGCTCGTTTTTTCCATTCTTTTCTAACATTTCAGGCTTTCTTTGCAGAACTCTTTAGGGTAGCACTGAAACGGAATAAAAATATTAGCGCACTCAAATAAATTAATGGGAAGAATTTTTTTTCTTCCCACATCCCACTGTAATATCGTGTGATTAATATTGCTGGGCTGGCTTCAGCCTAGCGTCCCCCTTGAGATCCTGGTGCATTGAAGTCAGTGAATACTTGGGTTTTTACTTGATTATGGGTAAAAATGTACTTATTACTTTAAGCCACAACTGTGTCTCTTACCCCACTGCTCTGAATGCTATCTGTAGGTTGCTTTCTGGCCGTGGCTTTGTGACAGTGATGTTTATAATAACTGTGATTAGTACTATCTAAACTGAAAATTATTTATCGTTTCTTCAGCTCTGCACTGTGCAGCTTTGTAATCAGATGAGATGAATAAGTTCCATTAGGCTATGTAAAGAGGAAAATACTTGGATTTCTAAAAATATCTGGTAATCAGTCATACTTACAAGAGTGTGGCTGCCTGCATCGCTGCAAGGCTGGGCAGAGAGCAGGGCTGTGACAACTGTGTAGGTAGCATTAAATACTTTTTAAAGCCACATTGTGTTTGAGTTTGAAATAGAAACGAATTCTAGGAGGAACCAACCGCCACCTTTACGGCGGGTTCTGGCCACTGGGAAGCAGCCTGTTGGACTGAGACGTGACCAAAAGAAGGTAAATCGTGAACCCTGCTGCCAGCTGCTGGAATAGCTGTCCCAGGGCCGGGTCGCCGTCCAGAGGGCTGCAGTTCTCATGGGCTGAGACCAGCTGGCATGTGCCTGCAGCCCTGCTCTCTCTGCTGAGCACGGGCTGTGCTGGGAAGAGGTGGCTATGAAGACTTTGCTTCATGGATGCAGATGATGTCATTTAAGATTAGAATTTTAAATTTAAGGTCAGAGATCTCCAAAGCTAAAGGCTGCTGAAGTAAACACAGGCATGCACATCAGGTAACTCAGTTCAGGGTCTGGCTTCTTACTTCGGGTTAGTTCCGTGCGTTATTCACCCTAATAACCCTTGCGCTGCGCTGTATGTTTCTCATGAACAAACAAATTACTTCTAAAAGACCCACCCAGAGGAGGGAAATGCTTGAAGACACAAAAAGTCAAAAAAGCCAAAGACACGAGCATAGGAATTCCGGGAATTAGGCTTAGGGTGGCACCACCCGAGTTACTGTCTTCTGTTTTCTGTTAATACCAGGCAAATGAAGGTCTTTATTCTGTGAATAAATTACAGTTAAAGTAGTTAACAATCAGAAGGGAAATGTCTCCTGCAAGTTGGTCTAAGTGTAAGTTGAAAATAAGCTTTAAATTGTTTCTATGACTTGTCTTTTTAACACTAATGAGACACTGTATAAATGAGGTGGCAGACAGAATTGTTTGTGAGAATGACTTTGCTCCTACTTTGGCAGTTGGTTATTATGTTAACCAAGACAAATGAGCTCTGTTTTGGAAAGATTATTAGGAAGACGTTTCTTCTGTGAGTACACAGTGCAGATATATATATTAGAGTTATTAATTTAGTGACTGACTTTTTTCAGGACTGGTCCATAAATAATACTTTTTTTTCTTTTTATTAGATGATGGATTATCTGCTTCAAGTTGTGAATATGAAAGAGAGCACTCCAAGCTGAAATAAGGTCTCTAAATAATGAAGAAATTGAATACTTTCCATAAGGGACTATATTTCACAAGCACTTGATGGTATCAGATAATCAACAAGGTCTCTTTTCTGTAAACAAGATTTCTTTTGTGTAAAATACCTAAATACACATATTCTTGTATGTTTCAGCAATGACTAAACTCTCTTATTTCATTTTCAAAGTTGCATCTTCTCACTTGAATGGCTTTGATATATATAATTGTCACGGAAGGGTCTTCCAATTAATTATATGGCTTTGCCTATCTAATCAGTTCATCTCATTTCAAAATTACATGACACCCCAACATTCACAATAAATAGTACTAATAAAAATCCCGAGTATATACTTTTGTTTGAAGTCACAAAATGGGAATTGGCTGTGCCACAGCAGCAAACGATTCATTTTCTACTGAAGCTCTTCCCCTTGAGCTGCTCCCTGCTCTTTTCTATTGAGGGCTGCTGGCCCTGCCTTCCCAGGTATGGATGAGCCCCGTCCAGAGCCTGTGATGTCCTTCTGCAGGCAGGAGATCTGCCTCACTCGGAGTTGGCCGGGCGCTTGGCGTGCTCCCAGCACACTCCTAGCTGTGTGTTAGCAGGTCCAACCCCACTGTACGGTACTACCAAGGGAAAAACTTAGCCTCCCAGGAGAACAAGCTCATGAGACCATTCGTGGGGCTGTGGCCCACCATAGCTGAGCAGCGCTCCTTGCTCGGCTGTAGCTCTCTGGCTGGACAGTCGCACCACCACAGGCCCAAACGAGGAGAGAGTAAATGTGCTTGAGCCTGGGGATGGACAAGGTGACATACTGTAATACCTTCCAGCCTCAGCCGTGTATAGAACGGAGATCAGAAGGGCCGAAACAGCCGAACGCACGAAGCGACTGCTCTCGCCGTCACTGCGGGGCAGCGCTGGGCGCTGCGGGTCCCCCACGAGCACAAGCGCCGTCCCAGCCTCACGGCCGCCGGGCGCAGCGCAGAACCCTCCGTCTCCACCAGGCGGCGCCCTCGGACCACGGCGGGCCGAGCTGCGGGGACAGACCGAGCCGCGGGGACAGACCGAGCTGCGGAGGCCGGCCGAGCTGCGGGGGCCGGCCGAGCTGAGGGGACAGACCGAGCTGAGGGGACAGACCGAGCCGCGGGGACAGACCGAGCTGCGGGGACAGACCGAGCTGGGGGTACTGACCGAGCTGCGGGGACAGACTGAGCTGCGGGGACAGACCGAGCTGCCGTCTCCCCGCCGCCCCGCTGCTCCCGTGGCGGTTTGATTTAGGATTTAGGATTTATTCCTAGAGCAGCAGCAAACTGAGGTGATGTCAAGGGAATGTTCACATGTGTTCCCTGTAGCCCTCTCATTCATCCCCGCAGGTCTTCTCAGAGAAAACTCTCAAGAAAAGGCACTGTGGTGCCAGAGTACTAATGATCACCTGCACCGTTAATTTTCAATACTCTGAGTTCCAGGGTGAATCTCACATCTCAGTGGATGTCCCAGTCTGTCGGCCAAAGGGAACACACAGTGTATTGCTGTCCCTGGATTTTTGTACCTTTAAAACACTTTTTTTCAGTTTTGCCTTTCTCTTTTTGTCCCTGTTTGCCACCTTGCCCAAAGGCAATGTGACATCTTGCCAGGGGTTAGGATTAGGATTCAGAAAAAAGCCCCCTGCTCATGTGGTGTGTCAGTCTTCCCCTTCATCCCTCCCTCCCTCCCTGGCTCTCTTCCCTCCAGGAGGAAGGATCTGCGAAAAAAAGCCATGTGACAAATCTCATGTGCAGTCTGGGTTCTGACATCAAGTGGTTTGATTTTGGCTCAGTGCAGGGCCAGGTTGTGACAGCTATCCCTAAGTGCTTTGCCAGGACGCCCAGAAGGGAAGCTGCTCAGAAAGACGATAGATAGGAGTCCCTAGAAGAGCAGGAGAAGCAGAGACAGCTCTTCCCGAGGGAGAGGGGAGGGCAGACTCTCAGTTCCCCAGCCTGGTACAGATTGCTCACATTACACAAAGTGTGCAGCAGTTCAGTCAGCACCACATACCCTCAGGGACACTAGGACATCCCTGGAAAGCTTTGCTCCCACATTTGAATTAACCTTCCCCTGCCCAGTCTTAGCAGTGATGAAGGCAAAGTGCTGGAAGCAGCTGAACAAAGTAAGAGGGGCATCACAGAAAGGTGCTTGGGAAGGCGGCTTTTTCATGTGGCCAAAGTCACCAGAGTGAACATGTGCATATGTTGTATACCCAAGAAATTAAAGAGAAGAAGCCTGGCCCAGAAGCTAAAACACTGAAGACTCCAGAGATCTTTGTGCAAACGCCAGGCAGGACGCACAAGCACCTGCTGGTGTCAGCACCCTTGGCCTTGAGCACTTGGACTGAAAGAGTGGTGGGTTTCTTGCAGAGACTGTGCTGTATGAGCCAGGCAAGTGTGGCTGGCTCAGGATACCTGACAGGGTCTCAAATAGTACTAGAGGCATGAGATAACTCAGGCATGCTATCCCTGTCTGAGCTTGGGTGAGTTATGACTCTCTGTGTCTCAGTTTCTCTGCACGATAAATGGGACTCCCCCATCCCACAGAGTCAGCATCAAATGGAACTGGAAGGTATTTTTTAGGATGTTAAGGGGAAAGGATGGGGGAGCAGCATGTTTATGACCGGTTCATCATAAACTGGGAAGCCATGAACAACTGCAGGTTTGCCTGACATGCCAGACATCCTGGCTTTGAGTCACACTGCAGCAAGCAGAGTCATTTGAGCAAGAACAGACTGCTGGACAGACAGTCTTCCTGAGAAGATTTAAAGCATTGCTTAAAACTAGCATCCCCTTGTTGACATTCTGCATTCACCCAGAGGCCTGTCTTTTACTCCCTACACCTGCTTCTTCACTCGAGATGGCGTCAGAGGAGGGATGCCTGGCCTACCTGCACTGTGCAGCAGCTGGAACACATCCTCTTTGTTTACCCCAGCAGTCTTTTCTGTATCAGTGGCCAAAGCTTCAGTTCTCAGCTCTTCTTGACTCCATCCAAATTTCTGCTGCCTCCATTTAAGCTCTCCCCTGAATGTCCTGCCTAGCTGAATTTAACTGCTTTTTTACACATAACCAATCATTTCAGAGCTGATTTCACAGGTCTTAGTGGGGCAAAAATGTCATATGACAGAGGGATGACTGCCAAATGTCAGACAGATTTCACATCATGCATTGACAGAACACAGAGATGGTCAGAGAGAGGAAAGGCGCTTTTCATTCTACCAGGAAAACTGGTCATGTTCAGAGGGACTGGCATCCTGGTCTAACCAGCTTTTCATTCTGCTGGCTTTTGTTTTGTTTTATTCCACCATTTTCTCCTGGGATAGGAGATATTTGAAAATAGGTACTCTGTGTTTGACAGACTACTGAAGGAGGCTGACAGAGTCCCAAGGTTTATAACCCTTGGCATCAAGCTGACTGCATAGGAGAAAGACCTTGAGCAGTCAGGACAAAACCACTGCAGCTGAAGGGAAACCCCTCGAATTACCAACTGTTTGAGTTGGACCTCAGATAAGTCCCAGCAGACTAAAGAAAGATGCAGTCAGGAGCTTTGAGCAGATACCTGAGATTTTTCAACAGTGAGTAATTAAATGTTCTTACTTAAAATCCCTGTAAGATGTAGCTGAGGCAGATGGAAAGGTCTTTCAACACTCCCTCTCGCCAGAAGACACTGGCATGTCCTCCAGAGAGGGGTAGGAAAGGAGATGAGAATGCACTTTCTGCTGAGAAATGGTGCCACTGAGGCAAATTTTCACGTAGTCATTTTCCTCATAATTACCAAAACAGAGATCTTCAAGTCTGTTCATAGCAGTTTTCTTCTCTCCTGCATCACTCATGCTACTGACCTCTGCAAAACTTTGTTAAATCTGGGATTTCTGGGCTGGACAAAGAGAGACAGACCTAATGGAAAGACTTCTCCTGAAAAACCATCTACCTTTCTGCATTTCACTTCTTAGTGAGAAATCACCCAGGATTAACCTCATTTGCCAGCAGAGACACTGCTGTAGATGAAGCAGTTGCAGAGATGATGATTTGATTTTACTTTTCCAGAACTCTGAAGCAAATGCCAAGTGGACAATTTAATGGCTTGCATAATACAGAAAAATGTATATCCATCCTCTTTCTGAAAAGGAGAGGAGAAATAGCTCAGACTGGTCATGCAGGATTTAAGTGGGAATGAACCAGGCTTTGCAAATGCAGCTATCATCCTAGTTCAGCCCATTTGCCAGTGAAATACAGCAGGGAAGGAGAGGGGAAATTGCTCCTCAGCTTCTGACACTGGCTGCCCTCCCCGAGCCCCATTTGACAGTGTGTTGAGAATGGAGCTGTGGCACCCCCGGGAGCAGTGAGTGTGCCCATGGAAGGGCAGCAAAGACTCATCTCCATATAGCAATCCCCCCCAGAAGTTGCAAAGAAGTCAAATATAGACTATGGTGCTAATGCAGTTTAAGCAAAAGAAGAAACAGATCACTCAGAAAAGGCCAGGCTAATAGCCTTAGCAAAGTTGGAGTAAAGAAGTGGTTAAGGATCTAGATGATTTAATCCAGTTTTAAGAAAAGGTTTTACAGTGAGCAATTAGATGCTGTTTAAGGAATTAATCACTAATGGGTCATTAACTCTGACTGCTATTGTACAGTTAACAAGCTGAGGCAGGATTATTAGACTCAGCACCCAATTAAGAAGGAGAAGATATTTACAACAAAATGAACAAATGAGCTTTTAAAATGGAATGGGACAATCTGAAAGAAAGTGTAGGAACAGAGAAAACTAGAGAGAGCTCAGGAAAGGTACAAGTTTGCAAATATCTCTGCCCCTCTGTTTGTTTGAAAAATATTTACCTGTCTAGGCCCATTATGTTTAGCTGGTTAAAATATTTCTATTTAGCATGAATTCATAGCTTTCCTTGAAGGACGGGACCGCACACAGTTTATCCAATGGGGTTCACAGGCAGAGCATGTAACAACAACCTGCTCAGTCTGTCAATAACAGAACACCACAGCTTGACAGAATCTTTGGGGCTTTGCTCGCAGGTGTTGGATCAGGAGCTTAATAACAGTGAACAGCTGTCTCCAGCTGCTGGCCTGTCACTGTGGCTCCAGCTG
>VYZU01005865.1:8049-78238 GCA_013401355.1 Ceyx cyanopectus
ATCCTCACATTAAAAAGATACACAAACACTTTCAAACGTTCATCTTTGTGGAAGAAATCCCCTAAGATTTTATGTTCAACTGGCCAAGAGAAAGCATGTGAGACAAAGCATTAGATTGGATTTAGTGGGTTTAGGGGCAAGACTATCAAGTGAGCAAAACTTCAATTACAGACTAATTCAATGTATACCCAAGTACATTATTGCAATTCAATAAACATCTCTTCAGAATTAAACAATTCCAATTAGTTTTCATTTCAGCCTGTGTGCACACATTCCAAATTTGCTATTATCCACACTAAAATTAGTCAGACTGTTGGGAAGCGCTCATCCATGCAATCTCAGCGTGGCACAGTGCTGCAGCAAACGAACCTCAAGTGAGCCACTTAACCTTCAATGGGAGCAAGGAGCAGAGAAGTGCACCGTCCCATAACAAAGCCACTCTCCCCAGTAGGTGTCTGCCCGAGTAATCCATCAATAATGTTGTGGAAGACATCCAACCATTTGTATTTATAACTTTTTTTTTTTTTGCTTAAGCAATATGGTTTTCCAGGTCTTGGTTTCATGGTTTTAAGCCAAATAATGAACTTTTTTTGCATCTGCCCTCCACCAGCCAGTGTTCTATTGCTGCTGTATGAATGGCAGAAAAGTTGTGTATGACAAATAGAGGAACAAACGACAACTCCTTGCTCTGCTTTGTATGTATAAGCTGATCAATTTTTTAATTATCTAACTGCAGGATTTACAGATGTGGAGATACAAAAGCATGTGAAGTACTGGGGCTTTAGAGACACTTCTAATGTTCTTCAAAGATTAAACTCGTACGCTCATCATCTTATCTGCCTTCAGGCCTCCTGATCTCTGTGAGATAGACCAGGAAGAAATTCAGTGTTACACAGTTTTAATGAGCTCACTATTACACACTCCCCAAAGCAGGGAGTGGATCTGTATCAGTTTCCAAGATGGGAGAGCTGGATTCTGAAGGGGAGAGAGAAATCTCGCTGAGGGCAGCGTGGGGTGTTGGTAAGAAAGGGACAGTCCTCAGCTGTACCCAGCAGATGGCATTTTTCTCCTTATAACAACTGAATATTTCCAAAGCTATAATCTGACTATTTTCATACTTTCGTATAAAGCCTTTTTCACAAAATATTAAAAGATTGCGCTGTGAGCAAATATTTATCAGTGGATTATAAATGAAATATGATTTGTGTGTCTCTAATTACAGGATAGAGATGATTGGAATGAAAAGGGTGGAACAGGATAGTGAACTTATTTTTTTCCCCTTTCAAGTCTGCATCTCAAAAAGCATCCTCTCACAGATGTTTATAAAAGCACTGCACTCTTTTAGTGGATGTTAAAGCATCAAATGCTCAAGTTTTTAATCTTTACTCATGAGTACAAAATTCTTCTTCAAAGTGGATGTTCTGTGGTAGGAGATCAGTGGATCTGGGGAGCAGAGTGGGGTAGATGGACTCAGAAGTGAATTGGATGTCTCCTAATGAAGGAAGGCTCTGAACTATTCTCCCCCCTCCAGGAGGGAAAAGTCTGCTATGGGCTTGTTAACCCTTCTCAACTAATGTATTAATAATATTTCTGAGTTGTTAATTGGTGATGATAATGATGGTACACAGTTCTGCTTCAGGACTCTGTCATTTTCTTCTGCTCTCATTCAAGAAGAGAAGCAGATATGACTCTGAGGCATCACTGAGGAGGATGTTGGTGATTAGTTTCTGCATAATACTCACTTTGATAAAAATCTTCACACATCACTTACGGGTTGAGAAAATTGTGTTTCAAGAGATGAATTGTGTATCATGATAAACTAGAGCAATGTTTTGGCATTAGAAGAGGCAATGGTGTAGCATGCAAATGCTTTCCTCCAGCTGACAGAGGTCATAAATACAACTTGTTTTAAAAGCAGAAGTATTAAGCTTCAGCTTGATTTATATTTATTTGAATTATAGCACTAAAGCTGCATAAGCAGTTTATTTTCCTCTTTTACTCAGCCTTATAATAGGATATGATGAAGCACAAACAATGATTTTATCTTAGTTTTCACATGGAAGAGAA
Source organism: Ceyx cyanopectus (assembly GCA_013401355.1). Classification (NCBI taxonomy): domain Eukaryota; kingdom Metazoa; phylum Chordata; class Aves; order Coraciiformes; family Alcedinidae; genus Ceyx; species Ceyx cyanopectus. The sequence continues at coordinate 10,117 of VYZU01005865.1, forward strand.
AGCTTAATATTTTTTTTTAATATGCATTGTATACCAATTGTCTCTTTAATATTAAAAGATGTACTATGGAGGAATTTTCCCAATGTCTTCCAGAGATGATATCCTGCCTTTTTCAGAGATAAAATTTAGAATCTTTGATGTTATTTGTCAAATTGCTGTGGTTTGCTAGAGCTCCTTTTGGCAGAAAGCACACCTATATCCATCCACTCTGTGACGAGGGGTGTCCAGTGTTTTATACTAGTAAAACACTTCAAGCAAAAAGAACATGGTCCCCATGAATTTAAAGCATTTCACAGTTACTTTAAAACTCACATTGTTGACAAGTTGACTAGAATAAGCCAGAGGCATGGGAAGGAACCCTAAGTAGTGTAGGGAAGAACCAACACTGATATTTTACAGCATTCTATGTTCTGTTGCTTCCCATTGCCCAGACTGGGGATCAGTCATTTCCCCAAGGATTTTATACAGCATTTGGTCCAAATGTTTGTGTTGCTTGCTGAAAGCTGTGTTATGAAACTGATTTTTAAATCAAAGTTGCATATGGAAGGATTTTTAAACAACACAGACTAGAAATATACTATAGATGGAGATTTTGCAGAATCACTTCTCTGTTGCAGTTTTTTTTTTACCAGGTGAATATTCAAACAGTGCAACTTAGTGATGTGCTCTTGTTCAATCCAAAAGAGAGAGCTCTGTTATTGCTCAGCATAACTTATTTCTTTGATTCCCTGAATTTGAATTCAGATTAATTTCTTGCAAGGCATGTAGTGCATAGAAGATCTTTCTGACAGAAAAACAAGAGATGGAAATGACAGAAGGTCAAGAGCGTGGTGAGAATCTGAAGTTAATTCTTCTGATGTAATAGATTCAGGATCACAGGTTTTTTTTAAACTTGGTTAACTTGAAAAAGTTATCTGAAGAAATTTAGTAAAGAGTGGGTTTCTAAAGCTTTAAAACAGCAACTCTGTCAACAAGGAAGTTGGTAGGGTTGGTTGGTTGCTTTTTTTTGACACATCTTTATCCTGAAATTTAATTACAAGGGGACAAGCAAAGACAGAAATGCTGGCATGATATTAACAGTGAGAAAGGGTGAGTTGGGGGAAGCAGTGGGGTGTAGAAAAGGTTCTTTCTTTACCTTCATTTTACATAATCTGTTATTTATTTACTGGTAGCTATGGCAGCTTTTTACTCAAGGTTTCTATACTTCAAAACTGACAACAAATACACCACCACCCCCCAAACTCTCAGGTTTAAGTAGATAGCAGCCAGTCCTAAGTAAAAACCACTGCTAATCTAGGATGAAGCCAGGTTTTATTAAAAACTGACAAATGGAGAAAGGATAATGTAGAGCAAGGAGAATAATCATTGTTTCAGCTGCAGTGAAAACAGCCTGGCTTGGATGTAGGGAACTGTCTGGGATATTGGGACAGCTGCAGAAAATCTGTTTGTGCCATGTGTGCAAGCCTGAGAAAGTTGAGTAAGAAATAATTTTGCAACTGTTCCAGGCTCTCAAGTATGAGATTGCACTGGCTGTCCTCACTCAGTCTTCAGCCTGAGTGTCTCATAACAACTTAATGAACAAGAATTCTCTAGCTTGTCTAAAACCCTTCTTCTCATGTTCTGCCTCTAAGAAAAAATAATTCCCTTTTTCTTTTTTTTGCTTTTCAAACACCAAATACAATAATTAGGTTCTGTCTTAGCTTTGAGTGATTTATACCCCAATGAGGTCCTGTCTGCTGTCTGATAATACATTTTTGCTGCCATAATAACAAGGTGGTGTTGAAAATAGCTTCAAAGAAAGGAACGGCCTATTTAATTTTTAATCAGATAAAGGATTTTTCTGAAGAAACAATTAAAACTTGATTTTGCAACATTTGTATGAATTATTGGTTGATAGATGTTCTTTTACTGGTTCAGGAAAGTGTGTGAATATAAAGTAAGCCTAGAGTTAATTATTTTTCTGTGCATTTTAAATCAATCATGGATCGATCAATCTTCTAGTATAGGTGCAAAGTGGGGAAAAATAAAGCAACATTCTGAATTTAAAATGAAATATATTAGACAAAAAAAAAACCAGAATTGTAGGAACTGTCAAAGTAATCCCTTTGTCACGAGTCTGTGCATGTAAAAAGGAGCAGAGGATTGTTCAGGTTACAGTCTAGCATCCAGAAGAAATTGAATTTCTCCAAAAAGTCAGCCCCAGGGTCTGTGTGTTACTTGGATCAGGTAGAGCCAGAACCAGATCTGTAGTAGCTGAGTAAATGGAATTACTTCGACTGCTCCTAAATTGCAATTCTTTTAAGAAAGCAGATGATAACTGCTTGTGAGACACTTGGTTTTTCTAGCTGGTGTAAAACTTGACAGTAGGGATGTGTTAAAATGTAGATTCCCCATCATCTGTTAGGGGAATATGTGCTCTACCAGTTTGCCCTTTTCTCTCTTCTGTGTTTTCTCATCTTCTGTGAGACTGTTCCCAAATAGACTCAATTTTGTGTTCCTGCTAAAGTTTTATTCATTTTCCTTTCCTTCTCTCCCCCATATTTGCATGTTTTCAGGGTTGCTTTCCTCGTAAAGTTGATTATTGCTTTTTTTTTGCTGTCAGCTGCTAGTCCAGGGGGATTGAAGTCCTGGTTAAAATGCATAGGATTTCCATGAAATAACTGCAGTTGCAATCCTGTGTGCTGAGTGAGAAGCTTCTCCCTGACAGTCTGATGTAGGTTAAGACTGGGTATATAGGGAAAAGCAATAGCTGACATTGTTATGCTTATCATATATATTTTAAAAAGAGACAATTATTGAAACATCAAAGTCTTTCTTCATTCTGGAGATTAACTTGCATGCTCCCAACCTTGTTCTTCCCAGCTTTGTCAGTCTAAGAAAACATGATAGTTTTTCTTGAAGACTTTGTCTTCCCTTAAGTCAGGCTGATTGCATTTCATTTCACAGTGCTTGCAATCAACAATGTGATTTTTATTTCATGTTTTTTATGTGGTAATGCCTGCAATTAATTGCAGTTAACTATATTCCCTAAAAAGGCTTCTCATTTGCATAGGAAGCTTATAATACTGCTATGAGGATCTTGGAGAATCCAACACTGAGCTCTGTTGCAGTAACTTGTTAGCAAGCTTTTTTTTTTGGCAAGGATAAAATATAGTTCAAAAGGACATGTAAAATTGCTTGCAGTAAGAAATGATGTCTTGGGGGCATATTGCAAAAAGGAAAAGGAAAAAAAAAAGACAAAAAAAGACCCTCTCTACTATACATTTGTTAATTAATAACTTAATAATTTACATTACATAAATCTTCTCAGAAATAGATGAAAGAAGAGACAGAACAGGTCATCCTGATACCAGTTAAATGGGTAGTTATCAGCCAGGGACTGGAAGTAACTAATTTTTGTCTTATGCAGTTAGCATTTAATCATAATTGCTCTTTCACTTGTGCCCTACATAATAAAAATTCATAATTCAGGACAGTAAATGAAAAGATGCTCTCTTTCTGTAATAATAATACAGCGATTTTTATGAAGAATTCAATTTTTTCCCACCATTTGTAGGAAACATACTTTTTTTTTCAAGATGCTCATTACCCAGGCCTCAGCTTCTTTGACTTTTTAGAGAGTGTGTCATAAAATAGGTCAATAATTCCAAGTAAAGTCTGAAAAGCTGGCCTCAGGAAAGAAACCATTAGGAATACTGATAGCAGATGAAAAGCTTGAAAAGTTGATGTATTGGACCAAAAATGTTGTAGAAGAAGCAGCTCTCTAAGATGATGAAGCTTCATTTCTAAGATGATGAAGTGTGGCAAGAGGCATCCCTGAAGGTTTTTTTTGGTTCCTGAGCTGTTTGCCCTCTGTTTCTTACCATGGCTCAAGCTTCCATCATCCCCGTGCTCCAGGTGGCTCCAAGAAAAGTTTGCTTCCCCTCTAAATTTGGACATCAGGATAAATGGTCATGAAGTCTGGAGAAAGAAGGGGGAAGGGGAGGGATGTTTTGAAGGGAACCAAGATGGGGCCAGGCAGTGGTGCCCAGTGACAGGACAAGGGGCAATGGGCACAGACTGGAACAGCAGAAGTTCTGTCTCAACATGAGGAAAAACTTCTTTACTGTGAAGGTGCCAGAGCCTGGAACAGGCTGCCCAGAGAGGTTGTGGAGCCTCCTTCTCTTGAGCCTTCCAAGACCAGCCTGGGTCTGCTCCTGGGTGACCTGCTCTGGGTGGATGTGCTGTAGCCAGGAGGGTTGGAGCAGGTGATCTTTAGAGGTCCCTCCCAACCCCTTCCATTCTGATTCTGGGAAGTGAGGCAGAGCATCCTGATATCAGAGCAGTTTCCCCTGTGGAGAAAGGAGCCTTTGGGGTAAGAGTACTGAATTTTATTTTTTTTTTAATTTATTTTTTTACCAGAGTAATAAAAGAAATTTAATTTAAACCTCATATAATGAATATGCTGAGGGACTTAATTTTGTAATGAACAGAGAAACTAAATCTTGCACCATCTGTGCAGGTTTCAGAAAGAAGAGTGAAGCATTCAGTAGAGTTTGAAATCTCTGACATCCTTTACCTTGAGTGGTGGCTTTGTTTGGAGCAGGCTGGTATTTCTCCCTTCAGCTGGTGGCATTTGTGTCTTGGTAGGTGGCAGCTGGGTTTGCATCCCTTCCACTTCCAGTAAAAAAAAAAGAATAAATCATTGTTCTTTACAGGCATCACTTTGGAATTGTGATCTGCATAGTTTCCCAGGAACCCATACTTAAGTGGTTTGTAGACTGTATGTCAGTAATTTCTGTTTGAGCATGATTAATTAATAAAATATTAATTTTTAATACATAATTAAAGCACTGTGGGGAAAATGGAAGAAAGAGCAATCAGTTGGAGTGAACTGTCATGCATACAGCTAAGAGTGCTCTTTCATGATGCCTTTCCATGGAGGATCTTTCATAAGAAGGTGGAAATTTTCATGCTGATCATCTCTCTTATCCATGTAGACAAGTGAATTCTGTATTCTTTACTATTTCAAGAAATCTTCTAGATATTTTTATTGTGCCACCTAAGTGTTTGGCCCCTGTTTCTCTTGCACACCAAGGCAGCTTCAATGAGCTCCAATCCACTTATGTGCTTTGTGATGAAGCATTTATCAGATTTGAATTCTCCCTCAATAGGCATAATTCAATCACTCCTTGTTCTTTCATTATGAGAAATTAAATACAGATCACCTGATCAATCTGTGGTTTGTCAAAATGAAACTGATGGCAAATTACTCAGGATCCCTCATGTTGCACTTCAGAGTGGCTTACAGGATTTCCTATGAAAAGTTTTGCATCTGTAATTCATCATATTTTGGTCTCTGGGAGAGTCACCTCCATGGGGTACAGAACTTGCCTTTTCTGTGCTGCTTAACACTTCTCTCTAAATTTGGACAACCTGCAGTGGTCTGTTTTCTTTCACCTAGAACTGTTAGCTGCCAAAGTCTGGGGCTGCTGTGCACTCCTGCACCACTGCTGTGGTGTGCAGGGCAGGGGGAAAACCAGAAGGCTGCTGGAGCAGCTGTGCTGACAAATGAAGGGCAGAAAGGGGGGGGATTACAGCCAGATGAGACCACCCCCATCACAGCTCTTCTCCAGTTCTTTGTCATGGCTTTTCAGCAGTAACAACCTGTGTTAAAACTGCTGAATATTTCCTTTTCCAGCTCTGCTCAGATGGTTTACAATAGTTGTGCAGGACAGAAGTTTGTTGGGGTTATTATTACTATTATTATTATTATTATTATTATTATTATTATTATTATTATTATTATTATTATTATTATTAAAATAGAAAAACCAAGGCCAAAGGAATGACAAAATCTCAAGTGGAAAGAAAGTTCAATGAGCTTCAAAGTCGAGACATGGAATGTTAGGAAATAGCAGAGTTCTAGTTGCCAGGTTCTCATCTGCATGATGATACTTTCCTTAATGTCCTGGGTAAATACCTTCCCTGAATGTATACACACAGAAGCCCATATCTTTCACCACAGAGGGACATAATGAATGCTGAGGTTTCAGGGTGATTCTAAATATGGCATCAGCTTCCTTTCAAAGTGATGAACTTGGTAATCTACCTAAAGTTGCCAGGCTTTGCTTCCCAACTTGCTTCATCAGCAGCCTTTCTCTTTCATGACTTTTTGATCTTACTAATAAATATATTACACACTCTGTTACATAAGTTGAATAGTTACCTGGCCTTTGCCAAGGTGAAAACAGACCATTTATTCTGCCTGTCCAGTTTCTTAATCAGGGTTTGATCCATAACACTAAGTAGCCTCTTCCATAGAAAAGTACTTACTGCCTAGTTTTGGATTGTGGTTTTTTGTTTTTAGACAAATTGCTGTGGAAGACTGCAACAGCAGCCTTCTGGCAGCCTGAATCCATTATGCCAGTGTAGTGCCTCTCCTGTCCCTCTCTCCTTTTAAAACACTCTTTAATTAAACTGATGAAAAGAGGGGCAGATGCAGCCACAGTGGGAATGCAGGGGACCTGCAGCCTCTGCAGTCACACTGCCATGCATGGCCAGGGTGGGCTGCTGAACAGTGCTGGGCTAAAGGGCAGCACTCTGGGAAGTCTGAAAAATTAACCTTTTAGGTGGTAAAGATTGGCATAGGATTTTTTTAATTTTTTTTTTTAAGACCCTCCTTATGAAGAAGTATCAGAGAACTCGGATGTGTTGCATCAGGGTTTGGTGATTTTTTTCCCATTAATTGTCAAGATAGCCTTTTATTTTAGTACCTCTGTTTCTGCAGACATTTTGTTTTAGTAACTAAAAACATGTGTCCCTGACTAGGAGTCTTTATCTTTCCAGTGGGTAACAAGAAAACCCTAATTTTTCTGCCTGTTTCTCTTCATTGCCACTTGTATTTTCACATGATCAAGTGAAACTACTGATTTATTATTATTATTATTATTATTATTATTATTATTATTATAATATTTTTTTCCAGTTTTGGATGTAATTGGATAGACTTGAGATTTTTGTTTGTTTGGATATTGTTTGGTGTTTTTTGTTTGGTTAGTTGGTTTTTTGTGGGTTTTTTTGTGGGTTTTGTTTGTTATTTTGGTTTGTTTTGTGGGTTCTTTGTTATTTCCATTATCTCATTTATTTCTTACATATCTTACTTGCTATTAGAAATCTTTTCTTAAGCAGCTCCTGAAACACTTGCAGTGTCTTTGCTTTGACTTTAAAATAACTATATAATTAGACTTTATAATAACTATATCATGTTATTATAAAGCCTGACAGGGGCTGCCCAGGGAGGTTGTGGAGTCTCCTGCTCTGGAGACATTCCAGCCCCACCTGGATCTGTTCCTGGGTGACTTGGTCTAGGTGCCCCTGCTCTGGCAGGGGGGTTGGACTAGATGATCTTCTAGCTCCCTTCCAACCCCTGATATTCTGTGATTCTGTGANTATGAAGAAGTATCAGAGAACTCGGATGTGTTGCATCAGGGTTTGGTGATTTTTTTCCCATTAATTGTCAAGATAGCCTTTTATTTTAGTACCTCTGTTTCTGCAGACATTTTGTTTTAGTAACTAAAAACATGTGTCCCTGACTAGGAGTCTTTATCTTTCCAGTGGGTAACAAGAAAACCCTAATTTTTCTGCCTGTTTCTCTTCATTGCCACTTGTATTTTCACATGATCAAGTGAAACTACTGATTTATTATTATTATTATTATTNTGCTTTTGCTTTGTGATAGGTGGACAAATAAGAGCAGAGTTGCAGCACAGCCAGTGTCAGGCAGGACTTGCAGCACATTGGGAACAGTTCCTAGCTCCTTGTCCTAATTTTCAGTGAGATGAAAAGGATAATATTCAGAATGAAAAAATGACATTTACTATGAGAAATAGCTTCTCATAGTGAAATAGCATGGGCTATGTAATAACCTCCCAAAGGAAAAGACAAGCATCCTCATTTTGCAGATAATTTATGGCCAGCCTGGCCAAATTGCTCATTATACCACAGGGAATAATATTCTCCATTGGTGAAGGAATGTACATGATTATTTAATGGGTACTTTTTGTCTCTACTTACTTTTCCTTTCTACTTTTCATGGATAAGTTGTATGTAAATGTAGTAAAAATGCTTCTTGATGTCGTTTGGCTATAGGTCAAAGCCTGGACACATACTAAAATACCAGTGCTAGGAATAAATGCAGCAAACAAAAGTGCTTTTGGCAACATCTCATGTTGTGATTTTATTTACAAAGTGCAAGAAAATTTCTTTGAAATTCTCCCTGTTTCTAGGAAAACGTGTATACAAACACCCCCTCAAAAAAACCCAACAGCTATTTAAAAATAATGCAAATTAAATCATCCTAACTCAACGTAAACCCTGATATTGGTCAGTTTATTATTTGACCAGGATCTAGAATCACTTGCAGACCATCACCTCAAATTGAGGTCACTTCATTTTGCAGTTTCCAGCTAAATGTAATTTGTATGGGGTTGGGTATATCCCAGTGGTGACATTATTCAGTGGGAATATGTCTTTCAGGGATCAGCTACTTCCTAGATTCCTATTACCAATAGCCAATGGCAGACAGGGATTGACTGTGGGGAGCAATGCAGTTCAGTGAAGCCTTTCAGATATTGCACACAGGAGCTTTTCTTGTGAAGGACAATTAGCCCAGAACAGGGTTTTTTTTTTGCCTGAGTTGTGTTTCAGAAAGCAGCACTGCTTATTAACATGACTAATAACAGCACATGCTGTTGGAGTGCTGGTGTGGGAAGGCTGAGGATGTTAAATTGTCATTGTTTTCCACCTTGCCGGTCCATCCACCTTACCTCTTCCCAACCCTTTTACTGCACTGTATTGCATTTTTTCACTCCATTTCTGTTTCCCAAGCCTGTCTGCCCCACGTGCTGTTACCTAGAGCTGTCTCAGTCTGTGTTCCTGCATGACCAGTCTTGCACCAGAGCAAGCACAGGACCTGCTGCCTCGCACAGGAGCAAGTTACTGTGTTCATCTCACCTGCAGTAACTTGCTCCTGTGAGAGGTAGCGGCTCCTGGCTCCACCCTGCTCCTTTATCCCCCTGCACCTCCTTTCTGGAAGTCTCCTTCCATAGTGTGCATAGCAGCACTAGGATCCAGGTAGTTTAGAAGGCTGGTTTGTGTATGAACTGGCCAGAAGTTAACGTTTTCAGCTCCATGGTTTTCATGTCCCTCTTTGATAACCTGAGACAACTTTCAGTGCAGCCCTTGGAGTCCTGGGGTTGGTGTTCAGATCAAGATGAAGTCCAGAAGGTACACCTACCAAGAAGACACTGAAGAACTATGTGATGCCTGCTTTCTGCCTTCACAAAGTACTACTTGACAGCTGGAGCATTGGTGTGTCAGGGAGGTGTGCCTGAATCTTCGTCAAGAATAGCTTGAAGTAGCTTCATCTTAACCTCTCAGTGAGTTCACTGGGAGCAGACCATGTGTGGAGAAGATAGAAGGGGCAGGCTTCTTTGAAACGTGCTGCCCTTGTAAAGTCTTTAGTGAAAGGTGGTAGGAAGGCAGTGATGGTACCAGGACTGTCCCAGTCTGTCCCAGCTGTGCTCCAGGAGCTGAGCTCTGAGGTCCATCAGTCCCTGCTGCTCCTGTACCCCTAATAAACCAGTTTTCTCTGCCCCAATGCTTTCCAGCCCAGAGGGCTGCTTTCTCACTCCTGTGTGCTTCAACCCTCTGGTGTTCCACATTCCCTGCTGTCTCACACTGCCTTATCCCAAGTTTCCTTTCACCCAAGCCCTTTTTACCTCTCCAGTCGCTTCTGTGTGTCCTCAGTCTCTGTAATACAGAGGCTATGCAGATACAAAGTGAGTTTATGCTGGTCATGAGATTGTGATTTGTTTTTAATTGCTCAGAACATTTAGGAGTGGAAAACCAGAGCATTTCCAGATTTTAGCTGATGATCATATTGGGGTGCTCATTTCAACTTCATGGGGTGCTTATATGGAAAACTGACTGGCTTTGCATGTTGGTGATGCACTTTTGAACTTCAAAACTTAAGAGCTATGTGAAAAGCAGAGAAACAAAGAAAGCAGCCTTTTATTTAAGCAAGGAAGAGTTACAAATACATTTCTATTCCCTAAAAATTTTGCTAATGCAGCACTGAATTAACGTTGCCTTTTGAAGTGCCATATGAATACAAAGAAAAAATTGTAAGGAAAATGCTTTTCAGCTGAGGCAGTGGAAGGTGAATTTATAGTAATAAGCTTGTACTGTGTCAATATCAGTCTTATTAGGGAAGCCAGTTCTTGCAGTTTGTTGGCAGGTTTTGAGTGTACATCAGTGATAACAAGTTACACAGTGTAGCTGGCTCTGTGGTCTTAAGGTTTCTTAGATATTTAAAGCCATCCTGAAAAGTCACATTTTTAATGGTGCTACATTTCTGTCAGGGAAAGAAATCAATATGAAGAATAAGCACATGGGAATAATGATGCTGTATGTCTTTCTCTTTTTTAGGTCCCTTACTAGAACTACAGCTAGTGGATTATTTTCATTTTCTGCCTTCCCAAAAGTTATGTGCACTTCTTTTTAAGAATACTTTCTTTAAGGTGTTTCTCTGTCAAATATGATGACATATCCTGATTCCTTTTTACAGATTCTCTTTTAACCTTTTTTGCTAATTACTTCCCATCTGTTTCTTTTCATTTAGAAGAAAACCCTTAAATATTTTCTAAGTTTGCTTTATAGTCCTAGGAGAAGGTTTGATCAATGAGCTGGCTTTTCCCACTCCAGACACCTGAGTTCTGAATAAATTGGACTTAGTGTGACTGAAAATTAGTTTAATATGCTTATCCTGACTTCTTATACTGGAGAACTGTACTGGCCTTTCCTTCCTCTGGCTGTTTTTGTTATTGCCTAGGAACTTCTGTGTACCATATCTAATTACAGAAGGAATTTTTGAAGATCATAGAATCATTCAGGTTGGAAATGACCCAGGGGATCATCAAGTCCAATCATTAACTCTATAGAGTTCATCCTTAAACCATGTCCCTCAAAACCACATCTGAATGACCCCTAAAGACATCCAGGGATGGTGACTGAACCTGGGCAGCCTGTTCCAGTGTCTGAATGATGACACACAGATCCATACCACTTCTTTCTTAACTGTTTTATATATGGGAATATTTTACTGTCCCTTTGCCAAGCTCCTGGTGAACTATTTTAAGGTCATAGATGTAATAATGTTGTCAGAAGTGGGAAGAATCTAAATCATACTAAGATGTGTACATTCTGTGGGGTGAAAAACATTTACTGCCATCTGGGTTTCTGTTTTCTTTTTGTGAAAAGAGACCTGGCAATGGTGAGAAATGAGTTGAAAATTACAGCTGGTTTTTATATAGAAAAAAAAACAGGTAATTCAGTTAAAAGTATATATACTTATGCTTAGAAACATTGTAAAGAGACACTTTGGTGTCAGAGTGAAGCAGAATGATGCCTACATTCACACTTATTTCTGGTTACTTAATTCATATTTGAGGCCTTATTACTAAAGGGAATGGGATGTAAAATTGAAGGGAAATGTAAAATAGCAAACACCTAATCAAAACTTGGAGTACTGAAGAATGTCATGGCTTTTGAATGTCCTTTTTAATCAAAAAATAAACGAGGGTTTCTAGGGTTTGTAATGAAAAAGTTCTCCTTATTATGGGGTGCCTGTACTTGAGTGCAACACTTTTGGAGCATCCTGGCTGGAGGTGCTGCCCACTGTGCCTTTATAGGAGCATAATGACTGCTCTGAACAGCACATTGCTCTCCAACTCTTGCTGGCCAGGGGTGTTCTTGTCTGCCTGGTCATAGCAGCAGCACCCTGGTGCTCCTCTGGGGTTTGGAGTTAGTGTAGGAGTAACATTGACTTCCACAGTACCTGCAGACATCAAGCTGAATTCTTTTCAAAGTTCCAACAGGGACTTGATTCAACTGATCCCCCTGCATCTTGGTGGTGCCCTTGTGAAGAGCTGAAAACAGCAGGCAGCTGCATCTGGGCTGCTTTGTACTCAGGCAGCCATTAGACAGTGTTGCAGAGATGCTCTGGTATTTCTCTACTTGTAGAGTGATGTCATTTTTTTTATATGTCTGTGGATATTTTTATTTACCATAACCTGTTTTAATTGTGAAGCCTGCTGCTCTGAATGTGTGTTCACTGGTCCTTTCTCATGATGTCCCTGTGTCTCTGATGGTCTCTAATAAATGGAGAAGGCATGTACCTGCTGTTCTTCCAAGTCACTGAAGCCTGGGAAATGAGTTTGTTGAAGAGCTCCTTGTACCATAAACACAAACTCCTGGTGTGCATCCCTCTTTAATGTGCATCTTTCCTTTTTGTAGTAGCTGAAATAGAATTGTGTAATCAGATTTGCAAAGGTAGCTCTTGCTATCAGACTGAAGCTTGTTACCCTGCTAGGGTTCAGTGACAACTACTGGAGATGGAAAGAAAAAAAACAACAAAACCATGGATGTAAAGTGATATCTTAAAAGATCTTTTTCATTTTTTTAGGCTACTCACCCAGAATGTTGGTCTTCTTTATGTTGGAAACTTTGACAGACCTTTTGCACAAATTAAGGTACGATTGATAAGCTGGGGGGGGAGGTGGCTATTAAATTTTTCACTTCTGTATGATTTAAGTCTTGATTCAGAGAACTTCAAATTATCAGTACAGCTTAAGGAAAAAAGAATTGGAAATAGTGCTGCTTTGGTGATGTTTACCATATTCTGGGTTTCATTCCAGTTACATTTGTGTACTCACGTTTAGTTTTTCTTATCATCTTTTGATTAATTTTGACTTTGGTTTAATTATCAGAAGGAAAAAATGTTCTTTTGGATATTTTTATGTTACTTTCTCAGTGACATTTGAAAACAAAGCTACTTTTGGAATTGTAATTCTTAAGTGATCCTTGACAGAGAAAGCACTGCAGTAAAAAGCACAGATTTTTTTCCCAATATTATTAGATTTCTTATGAAGGATTCATACAATTTCTGGAAAAAAATACTTTATTATTTCTTTTCTTTCAGTTTAACTATAATATTTTCACATTTCTAGTTGCCAGTTGCTAGTTACATCAAAACAGGAATGTTTCACAAGAATATATGGACTGATTTTGATGATTATCACTGGGATTTTTATTAGGACAAAGAGAGGAAGGCATTAGCATGTCAATCATGACTCTGGGATGTGGAAATGTGGTATCTGTTTTCGAATGCTGAAATGTTCCCATGTCCCAGATGATACTGGTAATTACTGCATATTCTGCACTCTTGGCAGTGCTGTTCCCTCCATCCTGTGGCCACACTTGTGCCTCTCAGAATTTTAAAAGCCTTGGTTTTGTTTTACATCAAAAGGAAACTTGATTTCTAAAACTCAGATGTGTTCCCTTTTCCATCCCTAATTGCATTACTAAAGAACAGTATTCCCAACCATATCCAGCAAATACTTGCTTTTCTAGCTTAACCCTCAGTGGTGTTTTAAAATTACATTAAAATAATAGATGCATGCTTTTCATCTTGCCCTCCTTTTTTTTTCTTATCTCACCAGCTCCTACGTGTTTATTACTGTTTGGCTAAAAGTCAAACAATTTAAAAGTTTCTTGCATGAAATGTCTTGCCAAAACTTTCATCCCAAAAAGTTCCATCACAAATAAGCTTGTATATATTTGGTGATGATGATCTTCACAATAGTGCTTGTTTAAATGCTTTATAAAACTTCTCTCACACTGGTTTCCCCTTCCAAATGGGGTTCCATTCCCACCCTTACCTGCCCCATCCACTTCTAAGCATCAATATTTTCCCTGTGGCTGGGAAGAGTGTAAGATCCCTGGGTTAATTTGTGTATCCTGCACTGGTTTCCAGTTGCTTGCAGCCAGCAGTGGTGCTTCCTCCAGCACCTATGGCCAGGGAGAAGCCCCTTCTGCCCACAGGAGAACTGCAGAGCATTCTCTGTTCCTGACTCTATCTTCTCTTCCATCTTACCCAAACCTGTGTCTTCAAAGCTACAAAAAATGAATCCCTCTATCCAACTATTCACTATCTCCAGCCTGCACCATATTTCTTCTTCATACCTTCTGCATTTCTACTGTTGCCTCTTTTAAGGTGTGGAATGACACAATATTCAAGATATGGGAACAATAACATCTTCTGTTCTGTTTGTTGATCATACCTTACACATGGTACCATGCTTGATAAAAATCTGACATACAGATAATTTGAGTAGGTGGCTTAGACTTTCTGGTAATATATTAAAGGTGAGGTTGGCCAAGGCTCTGAGCAGCCTGGGCTAGTTGAGGGTGTCCCTGCTCCCTGCAGGGGGGCTGCACTAGAGACCTTTGGAGGTCCCTTCCAGCCCTAACCATTCTATGATTCTATATCCCTGGTGTAATCTCATCCTAAATTTTGTTTGCCATACACCAAGCAATGTGGATATTTAAACTAACTTTCTGTTACTACCAGGAAAAGCAAAACTTACTACCCACTGAATTACTGTGTACTACACAGGCATGTTTGAATAAGGTAATTCTACAAGCTGTGCTCTCTAAAACATTTATTTTTGGAGCTAAAGGCATATATATAGGCATATATTTGCATACCACTGCTTTGCTTTGTTTCTTGTGCTAAAGGTAACCCTGAAATGGTAAGGTAATTTGTCTCTGGGCCATCTCCTCTGTGGTTTGTATTGTGAGCTGCAGCTGGGCAATGGCTTGGAGTTAACAAAATCACTGAGTTTTTAATTGAGGCTCCTGTCAGATTGCTTGGAGATGTTAGAAGGATGTTGGCTGCATGACAGCAGGAGGAGCTGGTGTAGAGTGATGGGGTTGTACCCTCTCAGAGATCTTCAGCAGCAAAAAAGAGAAGTAATAACTCACATGAAGAGTTGGTGCTTGGAAAAGAAATGTATGTACTCTGGGGATACACAATGGTCTTTTGTTACTGGGGATACAAGTTTCTTTCATTCATCCCCCAGCAGTTCTTCAGGTCTTTCCTATGCAATTGCTAATGATTCCACCAGGTAAAAGACCTGAGAACCACACTTGGTCCTGGAACAAGGCAGAGTCTTTGTAACCTTGTAGTTGAGATATGCTTTTGCTCACTGTGTGATGGATTGGTCTCTCTCCTTATATAAACCACCAACTCATGCTCAGTGGCAAACATCCCAACTCTTATGTATTCTATTAGGATCTGGCATTGCTTGCCAAACGTGTGCATTAAAGAATGCCCCAAACCACTGCAGTCCTCTGTCAGTGTGGATTTATTACTCAGAGTTAACCATTCCTACACAGCACCACTTCCAGTGCATTCTCTTGCACTTTTCACTTGGACAAATAGGAACGTTAGCTGGCTTTTGAAATATTAATAGTAAACATATGAACTGCCATGCTAGTGCTCATAAATTCATGTTTCAATTTATGTGCATTTACAAAACTGCAAAGATAGAAATTCCTTGTCAAATAACCCTTCCCAAAAGCAAACAAGTTTGATTTTCCAGAACTGTGCAGGAGATAATTGCACTGGTGTCTTTGATGATGAAGACTGTGATGGCAAGTCTGGGAAGAGATTTCAAAATACTAACATATCTTCTAGGATGATTATTTCTATGCCTGCCTTTCTCGTATGCAATAATCATTAATATTTATATATATTAATATTTATAATCTTTCTGAGACATAGATGAACTGGTAAGATTAACCAAAATGACCTGATCTTCTTCCTCCTGACTTTCCTTCAGTAGCAGTGCTTGATAGATATTTGTTCTCTGTACTTTATTATAAAAAAAAAAAAAGTGAAGCCTTCAAGCTTTTGAATCCTGTTTCTGATAGCAAATAAGAAATAGAGGGGGGAAAAAAAGGAATTTTCCTGCCTAGAGGGATCTGCCTGGAACTTTTTGTCTCAATCATCAAGTTAAAGTTTTGACATCAGCTGGAATTCACTGGCAAACTTTCTTAAATCTGTTTGCATTAAGTATTGTTAGTATTCTTTTACTATCAATGAAGTTATTAAAGCAAAGTTTTTTTTCTTAGAAATTGTGTGTTTGTTAGAAGTAACTGAATCCATTGTCCCAGCACACACAGTAGTCTGTTTGGAAGGGTATATTATGGGGTTTTAACCAGCTTAAAGAACAAGTCTTCATATGACACTGTTTTTAAAATAGAGACTTGATCAATGTAGATCAGAATTAAAGCTCAGCTATACTATATCCAGTAATTATAGCTATAAAGAAAATTATATTGTTAAAGCAGCTTGTAAGGATTGAAAGTTCTTGCAGTTCAGTTCCTAGTTGCTTCTGGGATTAGGGGCAACTTTCAGCACACTGTGTTCTCCATTATTAATCAGTAATGAAGCTTCTGGCAGTCTTTACTATTGAGCTAATGACTAGTTTCATTTTGGGCTTTTAACACATTAAATTACCATTTAAATAAAGATTAATTACTGCTCTTTTATTTTTAGTATTTTAAGAGTAGTTATTAAAAAGTTTCATAATAAATACTACTTTGCTCACAACAGCATTGTTGGATTTCACAGAATCTGGGGACAGTTATGGTGAATAGAGTGTTTTTGAAATAGTGATGTGTTCCTAGTAATTTTTTTTTCCGTAGCAGGAGCCCAGTGGAAAGATTCTAAAAGTTTTAGGTTTGCTTCTGGGGAATTTGATGCTGTAGTTCCAGTAGTCTTGGGGTCAAGGTCTAGCAAGGAATCAAACTCTCTGCTTTGACCTGCAGCTTAGAAGCCATTAGCTGTGATTTTATTAAACTGAGAGAACAGTGTTAGCTGAGACAGCTCAACCTACCACCTACATTCTGGGACTGCAGTTTGGTTCTGAGCTATTATTTTCCCAACTGCCTCATTTTCCCCTAGAAAATATGCTTTTTAACTTCAAAGGTGATAAAACATAGTGGAGTTATGCCAGAGAGGGGCTTTGCTGCAGGATTTCTCTGGTCATGTTGCATAAAAACCAGCAGACCCTCCAGATACAAATCTATCCACCTTTACTTTAAGATCCACGGGCAACTTATAAAACTCTGAGAAATTACTGTGATGTTCCCAAGAGCTGAAACATCTTCAACTCAGCTGCTTTACTTTGTCCAGACATAGAGGCTGAGCTGATGCCTGAGAACCAGGCTCGACATCGTTCACGACTCCTTCAGCAGTGTCAAAATCTGTTGGTGATTGCTGAAGTGATTGGCCACAATTTACCAAACAAGCTTTTCCTGAAAGAAAAGGGCAAAGACATGAATTGGTGAACTTGCTGTTTTGAAGAGCTTATTTCTTTAGCCAGGAGAAGCTGCTGATTTCTTGACTGAAGCTGGCATCTTTTTCTTCCCTGCGTGACAGTGATTTCTATCACCAGTTAGTGATCCCAAAGCTGGGTGGACTGCACTGTTAGTCACAGAGGGTAGATATGGAGCACCTGCTTAGGGTACAGCTCTTCAAACTACTCCAGATTTAGGAGGAGAATTATTCTAAATTTCCCCATACACTCACTGTCCTGACTGAGCTCCACAACATGATCTGTACATTAGCAAAATATATGTGAAAGTTTTCCCTCTGTGCCCCTTGCCAACCAGAACGAGTGTTGGTGCTTATGATTTGCTGCTTTGCATATTGGACTTTTCTCCATATTGATAGAGGATTTTGCTTTCATTACCACAGCAGGAAAGGATTTGTAGTTTTTCCATGAAGTCATAACCTGAGATTTGTTTCTGTTGCCTATTTCTCCTCCTTATTATTCTGTGCTGTTACTGGATCGTGTGTGATACAAAATGCCATTGAACAAAGCTTAAAGAGATCATATCTTCAGCTTGAGTAAAAAGTCAAATACAGCCCTAGAATCTCTGCAGTGAGACATTCCTGAGATAAATGAAATACAGATTTAGCTGTAGGTGTTTGATTCTGGTTGCTCACATTATTTCAAACTGAAAGAGACTCCACTGAGTTCAAGAGAGGCTGGTCAAATGAAAGGAAAATGGTGGTATCTTACTTGGTTAGCTTAGTAAGATGATGTCAGAGAAATATGATTTCATCTTAGCAGAGTTAATACAGGCAGTGAGGGGAAGGAGAAGGGGAGAAGATCCCATTGAGGCCAGTTGCATCCTGGGCTGCATCAAAAGAAGCATGGCCAGCAGCTTGAGGGAGGTGATTCTGACTCTCTGCTCTTGTGAAGACCCCACCTGCAGTACTGTGTCCAGCTCTAGAGGGACTAGATGGCCTTTAAAGGTCATTTCCAACCCAAGGCATTCTGTGATTCTGTAAGATTATTTAAAACGAGGAAAGTAATGATAGGAGAACAAATGGGTTATACTGGACAGAAATAACTGTGCTGAAAGCTGAAGAATACTTCTGAGAACTAATGATACAGATTTCAGTTCCATTCAGAACAAACACCTCTGCAGAGCTGAGGAGGAATGTGACAGATGATTTGATAACTTCTTTGTAATGAGCAGTATTATAATTTCTTTTTTATGAAAGAAGAAGATAAACTCAGATAATCTGAGTCCCTACATTTCACTGAACACATTCACTCTGCATTACAAGTGAAAAACTGAAGATAAAGCTATGGAGTATTCTGTCTCTTCTGAAGTTCAAAGTATATCTTTAGGATAAAGTAATCAACATTAATAATACATTTTTATTCTTGTTAACAGTCTCCAAACAGAACTGATGGACGGCTTTAATGTTTTATAGAGCTTGGTGGGATGTTACAGCAGGATTTTCACACCATGGAAAGCTCAAAAGGCATCACTGGAATTAGTAGTATTGGGCTGCTGAGAAGCTGCATAAGGAAACCCTTCTTTTCCTTACTCTGTCTTTTGTGGCAGCACCTATATTTGTGTGTCGTGCAGAAATCACATGGAAACAGCTTTATCACTAACACTTCAAAAGCAGGTTGATTGCCAAGTAATCTTGCAAAATAAATTTCTCAGTGGAGTGGGAATTTAAGCTTTGTCGCTGCTGTTTATTATAAAAGATGACAATACAGAGTCTTTCTCACGGGAAGTCATGCAGTGCTGAGATAACTCTGATGCCTGAATCTCTCCTTTTTTTTCCACTCATTCCTTTCTTTTGGGCTGTGCCAACTTCAATATCTTCAGGGTTCTTGGATGGTCTGGGATAGATGAAAATCTAGTATTAGGGGCTGTGTTGGTCTTCTCTGGGATTGAAGGAAAGTTCAGGAGAGCAGCCTGGGAGTTGAAGTGAACCTGAGAGACCCTGGAGTGGTTGCACATCTCCCAGGCTTCTGTCCCACCTTCAAGGTGCCTTTCTTTGACTTTGTGTCATAAAGAATAATCTGAACATACTCAAAACCAGAATTCTGAATTAATGACAGTAGTAAGAGAAACTGAGAGGTAAAAACCCACCCTCCCCACACAGTTTGTTTTGCAAAGATACAAAGAGGATGAGGAGAGTGCTGGAGAGAATTTACTGAACAAATTGCTAGTTAGAGAATTCTAAGGAGCTTGCAAGAAATCACCTGCTGCTTATACCCAAGTTACATGTTTGTTAAAGGCAGCAAATTTAGCTCATTTTGAAAAGAGGATACTTTAGAACCACTACTTTGAGAATTAATTAGGAAAGAAAAAAAACGTGTGGCATAATTCTTTTATACCTTGGTTTCCTTTTATTTCTCCTTACATCTTGATGTTCTTTGTCACTGCTTTTCTCAAAAGCCATTTCTAACTCTTAAGGTCAAGGGGTCCTGACTGCCTGTGTGTTTGGAATATTAGAGTCCTCAGTTCTGCCTGGGAATGTTAGAGACCAACACTATAAATTAATATTTTTTCTGTGCGTGTTGATATTACAGTAAATGCCAGCAAACAGGACATATTTATTCACTATAGATACTTTGAGGGGGAAAAAAAGTAAAACAAACACTTAATAAAATTAATATAATCTAGCCTTGGAACTGGTGATGTAAACAGAAAAAAACCCAAACCAACTAGGAAATCTGCATGAGCAGAAAAACTGAAGCAGTGAATTTGTGTGCTGTCACAATTGCTGCCCCTAAGAACAAAATGTTAATGAGCTATGATTTCTAAATTCATGCTGTTCTGATGGATCAGAGAGTCCCCAATTTGCTTTTTGTCATAATTATGCCTATGAATTCACTTAAAAAAACCCAAACCATTCTTTGTAAAGCATGTGGTGTTCCATAGAAGTCCACAGAATTGGGAAGATTACCTGTGCAGTTTTCTGTTGTAGCTGCCAGTAAGATAGAATAATTGGTCCTTGGTTTTGGAGTATGATGGGGTGGTTTTTTGGTTTGTTTTTTTTGGGGTGTGGGGTGGGAGATGTAGGGGTCAGATTTTGTTATTTCAGCTTCCAGTAGGTTTGTTTCTTAAATCAATCCAAGATTACTCATGCTAAGCAGAAGGTAAATTAAGCCTTCTGAAAAGGTTAAAATAATAGCTAATCAATTGTTCATCTTAATTTATTGCTTGGTTGGTTTTGTTGGGCTTTTTTGCCGTTGTTTAGTTTTTCTGTTTACTTCTCTGGGAACGGGCAATGAGAATAAGCCAACTGGCATTTTTTTTTATCTTATTGGGCTGGTTGATTTGGAGTTTCCCATTTCATTTCATTTGATAGATTACAAGATTTTCAAATCTTGTAATTAGCAGTAGCTAATATATGTGCTGTCAGGATGTAGTTTTCCTTTTTTTTTTGGAGGGGGGTGTTTGTTTTTTTATTGTTGGTGGTGAGTTTTTTCATCTCAGCATTCCTTCTTCTTGAATTCATTGCTTTCTTAACTTCATGGTAATTTTGAAGTTATTTACTGTTGACCCCATACAAATATTATTCTGAGAAGTGTAGTAATACAGAAAACTGGATTTTTCAAAGTAATAAGCAGTGCTGTGCTTGCAGTAGCTTTCCTAGGCCCAGTGGTATGAATCTGTACTGTGATAAATGGGAGCATTAGGACATGCAGATGATATCTCATTAAAATACCACATTAATAGACAGGTAGTTTATTTTCCACATTGAAAAGACAGCCAAACAAAAGGGTTAAGCAGCGTCTCTGAACCGTAAAGTTATTGCTCACTACCAGCTAAAAATTGTTGAGGAAGATCCTGGGAATGAGAGGTTTATTTTAGCAATAAATGAGAGCAGATATTGCAGATATTTCTCATCTGCATTGCACCGAGCCATGTGCTTGTCACGGTGGAATAGCTGCTCAGGTCAGTGTGAGGCTGCCAGCTTGACACATCCTTCTCTCCCAGGCTTCAGTGTTGGGGTGTTCTGGCTCCCATATGTGGGTGCTTTGTGGTTGGCTCCATCTTTTGTTTCTGGGTTTTTATCAGAATCATCTTGGGTGGGTTTGTTGCTGCAGCTGTTCCTGTGTTCCAACGGCATTGTCAGGCCTGCTTTGGCTGAGAGGCTGCGTGCAGCTTAATTTGCTCTGAGTAATTGAGGATACCTTGATGACAACAGCTGTTTCTGGGCAAGCACTGGGCCAGCTCCTGTGCTTGACTGAGTTCAGGGGCTGGTTTTCCCTTTGCATTTGCATTTGCATTTTTTTTCTGACTGGAATACAATGCACAAATGGTATAGCAGCGTGCTCAAGCCTCCCAGAGTTCTGTGCAATTTAGGAGACTCTTGGCTAACAATCTTCTCAGAGAAAGTAGTCTCCTCAATTGGTGTTGTCTTCATTGTTTCCTTCAGAAATTATTCTTTTCATTACATGTTTGCCATCATAATTGTTCCATACTAATCTGTTCTGATTTTTTAAATCAATTCTTCGACTTTTTTTTCTGCATGAGACCTTCCTGCACTAGAGGCTTTTGTTGGCACTGTAGGCAAGGGAAATAAAGGCAGTAGAATGGTCAAAGAGTAGAACAGTCCATGAGAAAGAATTGTAAAAAAGTGGTTCCTAAATAAAAGTATAAAAATGAAACCCTATGATAAATTTATTCTAATCAAATGACACAACAAAAGGTATTTGGGCAAAGGCTTTTAGTTTGTTTTTTTTAATTCATTTCTTAATATTTTATTGTTTTAAAGTATCACAAGAACATCAGCCAAAATCAGGCTGGAAGGGGGAAGAGAAAGCAAATTGTTGTTGTAAACAGTCTATAGGCAGAGCATATCTAAAATTGTTAGGTGTTTTGGAGATGAGGTTATTTTGATTCAAATCTGAAAAATGAGGTTGAACTTGATAAATGAGCTTGAACTTGTAGTACCTTTTGGAAATGCAGATGATAATGTCTTTAAAATAAATTACTCATGAATAAATCAAGATGTTGAAGTTACAGAGGGTGAGAGATGGTATAACAGGGAAATTCTTTGACTAGGAAATTGTTTCTGAGACCTTTCTTTAGAGTATTTCTAAAACCCATGGTGAAAATCATGAATGAGAAATATTTTAAATGTCAGATTCTGGTAAGATTGGAGAAAAAAGGTTGATGGCAAAAAAAAAAGATTGTACTGAGAGGCATTGTGCTGCTTTAGGGCTAGTAAAAGAGAAATGCAGATTAAATTTAGATAAATGAGAAAGAATAGGCCCTCAAACAATAACACAGAAGGTAGAAGAAATATCAAATGAGATAATTATGCAGGATATCAGCTTACAAAGGAAAAGGGGTTGTGGATAATATCCTGTCTAATTAGAATAACTATAAAGGAGGATAGTCACATGAACTATTTTCAGCCACAGGCTCCCTGTACAGACAAACAGTTGAATCCAGGGGTGGATCTGGGAACCTCTAAGAATAAAGTGCCTGGTGGTTGCCTTGCTGGGTCTTTTCAGTTGCTTTCTAGAGGTGCCAATCTCTCTCAGTGGATTGCACACTGAAACTAGCTCCTAAATTTCAAGTACCTAAAGTAATGGTGCAAATACTTGGCTTCTCTGTCTCTCTGGACTTTTCTAATTACAAGATTAAAGGCTGAAATAAAACCAAATATTTTTTTCTACAGTTGTTTTAACTGCAAGTGAGCATTTCCCTTATAATATTCCCCACGGGCAAGTGTTGAGGCTTAAATGTCAATTCAGCTCCTGCTAATAGATTTTTCAGATATTTGGGTTTTTTTCTACCCTTTCCAGCCTCAAGTACAATCTAGAAAATGAAGTCCTGCAAGCTTAGGCTGTGCAGACCCATGATGATAAAATTTTGGTGGACAAAAGTTCACTTTGTGTAAAATTTTAACACAAAGTTTGCAGGTAAGGTGAAAAGTGGAATTAAAACCAGATTGTGCCCATGAAAGGGGCACAGTTTTGGCCTGTGGGCAAAAAACTGAGACTTCATGCTAGTAAAAGTAGGAGGCTGCTTCTCTCCTACACAAGGAGATGATAAATAGCAATTGTACAGTTCCAAGAAGGCATTTGCTACCTAGAAAGCAGTATTCTGGGGGGAAACAAAACTGTACATAGATAGTAAAATAGGTAAGGTGTTTAATTCTGAGTTCTTAATCCTCTATTTGTATGATTTACAGTGAAATGATGAAATGATTTCATCCAGTTGGCTTTCACCATTTTCATTGCACAGGTCGTGTGTACCTCTGTTTGGAGGTGTTCCATAATGATTAGAGTATTTGTAAAATTTCACAGCTGAGAAGCAGAAATACATGCTAAAAGTCAGTTGAATAGTAGTGATGCAGTATTTTGTTATGTAATAGTCAACAAAACCATTCTTTATTCACTTTTTGTTTGACAATAGTAAAACCACTGCAGTTTTACCTTTCTAGCATAAAGTAAGAATAAAAGTGAAGAACAGAGCTCAGTGGTGCTATTATATTTCAGCAAATTGAAGTTTTCAAAATGCCACTTCTGCTTCTCTCCAAAGGGGAAAAAAAAAAGGTTGGTTGCAGAGAAAATAGCATGTTATATCTTTGGGGAAAATAGTGTAGAAAGATTTGGCAAAGGAAAGGTCAGAGATATGACAGCATTGTTAGAAGCATTGTGCAGGCACTTTCTTTGTATTGCTGAGAACTGCAGATGTTTTCATTTACTGGGGAGGAAACTAAATATGCAATATTGCTTTTTATGTTACTAATGTCAAACAGCTACTGTTTAATTGGTATACAGAAAAATTTCTGCCAATGACTTTATGGCCAAATGCTGTAATGAAATGTCACTTATTTTGAGAAAAATGTTACTTTCCCTTGATTAGCTGAAGTACTAAATCCATTTCGGTAAATGAATCTATTGATTTGAGCTTAATGTGTTGTAATAAAAAATATTTGAGTGTGTTCTCTGTTGGTAGATTCATGAGCTCCTCTGCTGGCTTCTGTACAGGCCTTGGTGTGAGTTTTTATCTATTTTGGATGCATGAAGCAGGGAGGTGAGAGTTGGACAGAGAGTGAGTAAAGACCTGGGTTCTGCTTGAGGACAGTCCTTACACTTAAGCTCTGCAGAAATCATCCATGGGCTTTTTTTTTCTTTTACTGTGCCATCCAAGACCCTGATTTTTCTCTTAA
This sequence comes from Ceyx cyanopectus, assembly GCA_013401355.1. Taxonomy (NCBI): domain Eukaryota; kingdom Metazoa; phylum Chordata; class Aves; order Coraciiformes; family Alcedinidae; genus Ceyx; species Ceyx cyanopectus. The sequence continues at coordinate 34,520 of VYZU01005865.1, forward strand.
GTGGGAGGGAATGAGGCTATAACAAAATAGTTCTGTGAAGCCTTTTGTTCCAGCTGCTCACTGCAGCCTTCCAGAGATGGTTGATATCAACCTTGGTCCTCACTGCCTTGGGGAGCTGCCCAGTGCCTGCACATTAATGCTGTCCCGCACAAGAAATAAAGTGCCAGGTTAGTGTCATGTGTTAACCTCCCCAGTTGTAATTTAATAGTAATAAGGCAAGTGCAACCCAACTTCTGCTTCATTGCATTAGTGGGTCATGATTAGCCACGCTTGGGTGCTGCCCATTGCAGGAGCAGATAGAACCAAGTCTTGTAGCATTTCTTTCACTGAAATACAACCTCTGAAGCAACCTGTGTGGGTTTTATGGAAGAGGCTGGGTTATAGAAAAGCAGTGTCTTTGAATATGCAAAAACAGAATTAGAGACAATAGTGTTTTTTTTCTTCTTTTGCACAATGGAAGATACAATTCCTGTGTTTTCCTGCCATTGCATTCTCTTTCCACCTGTTACACTTTGGCTGCCATTAATGCATAGGAGGAGGCTTCAGATTAATTTAACTGCAATGAAAGGAAAACAAAGGACATCTGAATAATTTAGAAGAACGTTTATAGATCAGTGAGTCAGAGGTTTGGGGCTTAGAATACTGAAGCTAACACTAAAGCAAACAGACCTTGGGTTACTTAATTACTAGCTTGTTAATATTTCATTCAGAACTTTAAGGAAAAAAAAAAAGTCTGTATTTGGTAATTAGTGCTAGTAGTTATAGCAGGAAACTACAAACAAAGGCTTTTAGTTTCAGTTGAATTTTCCTACTGTGTGCATTCTTGCCTGACAAATCAATTCCCTCTTACGTTGGGCTTTTCAACTGTAGAATTGTGTACATAAGACTCTTTTATCTAAAGCAAACTAATGAAGGTAGTTTAATGTGTAAAAATACACTTGGAGATTATTGGGCAACAAGTTACAGAGTTGCCAGAGTTCCCTGGTTTCTCTTTCTATTTTCTTAGGTCTTATCTCCTTCCAGCAATACCTATTCTTCTAGAGAAGACCCTTTAATTTTCTTTTTTTGCCCATCTGGAGTTATTAGTGATGTTGACATGTGAAAAGCAAACCAAATGTTTTCAGCTGTATTTGTTGGAGAATGAATGCTGGTTTGGTCCTTGGCCTCAGGTGGGGGAAGATCTCTGCTCAAACACAACTGTAGCATTTGAGCAGAGCACTCAAATTAGGCTCTGAATGCTGGAGAATTGAAGAATCAGCCCGTGCAGAGGTCTTGGCAAGGCCACCACTTTGTGATCAAAGGGTTGTTGGACAGGTCACCTGGATAGAAAGCTCAAGAGGCTTTTCTTGGCTTTGCTTCCCTGAGCTCCTGCAGGCTGAGTGAAGCCATTTTGTGAAATTAGAATGAAAACTATTAGAATTTGTTGTTTCATTGTTTTTTTTTATTGATCTGACATACAGTGACAAAGTGTGTGAGCAGAGCCATGAAAAGCCAAGCTCATGTACAGCAGCCTTTCCCAGATTTACTGTCTTCCATGGCTTTGGCAGCACCAACTGTCAAACCATTAACTGTCTCCTGTTGTCAGCACTCACCATTAAAAGTAATCTTGTTTAGTTGATAGTAAAACAGAAACTCAGATAAAACCCTTATTGATTTGTCTAGAAACACTGCTGGCCAAAGAGACAAAAAAGTTCTTCGATTTCTCAGACTACATCTGGCAAAAATCCATCAAATCCTCTGAAGGCAGTTTTGGCTCTTCCAGGTCCGTGAATAATCTCCATTCCTCTGCATCATCATGATCACTGCAGGCTGCTGCCCCCACCCCACATCCATTATCACAGTATCCAGGGAAATCTGGCTTCCTAACTCTGCAGATTCATTAATAACAAGGCGTGGAAAGGAAGGAGGGGTTGTAATGAGAAGTAAAGCAGTAAGATAGCAGGATACTAGATAAATAGATGTCAGGAAGAAGCTCTTGCCCTTGAGGGTGGTGGCTCAGTGGCACAGGCTCCCCAGGGAGGTGGTTGAGGCCCCATCCCTGGAGCTATTGCAGGGGAGGTTGGCCAAGGCTCTGAGCAGCCTGGGCTAGTTGAGGGTGTCCCTGCTCCCTGCAGGGGGCTGCACTAGATGCCCTTTGGAGCTCCCTTCCAGCCCTAAACATTCTGTGATTCTAAAACCCCTCTATAGCCTCATTTCCCAATACATTTGTGCCATTATAAGCATTATTGCTTACCTTTCTCGTGGAGGACTGGCCATGATCATCAGCTGGCAGGCACAATAAAACCATTTGCAGTCTCTGAGCCACGATTCACTGCCCTGTGTACCCCTTATCATTCTGTAACCTCACAATGATCAAGAAGACCTGCACACTTGGATTTTAGTTTATAGATCAGCTTATGCTGCACTTCTTTAATTGCTTCTAAAGAAGGAGGAAAAAAGTTTTTCATTATTTAAGCCTCAAAGCCAGTTAGGCTTTGAAGTTTTAAGGCAAACTAAAGAAAGGAAGGGAGTTCAAGCCAGCTCAGTGCTATAAAGGTAGTTGAGATGAGTTAGGGCAATTGACTTTCACTAAAGCAGTTGATTTGATCAAAGCAAATTTGGGGAAGTGTGCATTAAGTCAGCAGTTATTAATCTCTTTGTTGTGATGTAGTATCAGTAATGGGGAAAAAAGTGGTGGGGGGGGGGGAAGATGTTCTTTTGCATCTAATTGAAATCTTAGAAGGATGAACAATGCCTAGCATTGCTTTGGCAGCTTTTCTTTCACAACACATCTTTAATATTTGGATTTTATAGCATTACTGAGTAGATTTTTGGTTTGTTTTCATTCTTGTTTGGCTTTTCTTGGCTTTGTGTTTTAGAGTATTGCTGAGTTTCAAGGTATTTTTTAGCTCCCTGACTTAAGTGGGTTTATATCAGTCACTGAAACTCTTCCTGTGTCATTAGCTACAGAATGAAGGTTAAACCAGCAGGGTTGTGAGCTCCAATCTCAGTGATCAGGTGTAAGAATTCCTCCTCAAAATGGCAAGATATTTAAATGGTTGTAGTTTGGAGTTTTCTTGTCATCCTGTATTTGAAAACTCAAAGTTCCTGCTTTCTTGTACCCTCTAAATACAAAAACCTGAACATTTTCTTTGAAAAAGGTTATTCTGCTGTAAGAGACTTTTGTGATTTCAAGATCTTGCACTCTTCTAATGTTTTCAAGTGTTAATAGCATTTCTAGATGTTAAAATCATTTCTAATCTTGCTCCTCACCCCCACCTCTCTAATGATGCTTGCATAGCATGTTTAAGAATTTACATATAACTTAGATAGCAGTATTTGATAAAAGTCAGGATGCCAAAATCAGTTCCCCATGTTCTATATTTCTTTGTTTGCCTACTAGTGAAGAACACAAAGGAAGATTTTGATGGCTGAACAGCAATATTAAGAAAGATACAGTGTTCTGTGGCAAAGCAGTTTGAACCATGGAGAAAACAGAGCTGCTAACAAACCAGTTTGGGCTTTGTTAGGCAGCAGGGTAGACATATGAATATATTACATATGATTATCATAAAATTATGGCCTGGAAATTGAACAGTCATGCTGCTGCATTTTAGACAGTACATTTATAATAAGCTGTAATAAAGTAAACATTTTGAATAGATATAAGAGGACGCATTACTTGAGATCACAAATGTATGTTCAATTCATGCTTTTGAAGCTCAATTTAACAAAGCAAACAAATTTCCTTGTAGTGTTAAAGCAGTTGTTCTCAGTGGTAATTTTGATTTATGGGGAAAGGGAAAAAAAAACTTCAAACATATAAAACTGTCTGTTTGGGATCTAAATGAAAGAAAATAACATGATTCATAATGGCTGTAATTTGAAAGCTGTGTGTTGTTACAAGTAAACGTGGGTTTAAAAGACTCACTTGCAATTACTTGCTACTTTGGATTCTACTTTAAATTTCTTTGGTTTTATTGTTGGTTTGGTGGTGGTGTTTTTGTCTTTTTTTTTTTTTTTCTGGTATCATTTGTTGTTTTACTGAAAAAGTACAAAACTGTGGTTTCTAAGAACATTTCAGAAGCCAGATAAACAACGATTAGAATTTGGTTTAGGTCCTGATAACACTACTGTGGGCTAATTGATCTTCAGAAGCTGCTCAGAGGTATAAAACTTACAACTTATAAGATTTTGTAGATCCAGGGCTCACATCAAGAGTGATCAGATACTGTCTGACTCTTGTAAGTAGATTTTTCCTCAGACAACACAGAAAGGCAGCTGGGAAAGCTCCTGATAGTGCAACCCCAGGGAGTCTCCCTGCAGCCCATCCCCAGTGATGTGACAGCAAGCAACAGAACTCCTTGTAGGATGGTAGTACAGATAAACCAAGATTAATTTAGACTCCTACAGTAGCAATAGCTTGGCTACAAGGAAAAGATGAGAAACAATCATAGGAGCAAGGGCACTGTAGACTCTTTTGTGTGATAAACACAAACATTTGTCAAGAAAGCCATGGTTACAGAAATCCAACATGTGAAAGGCAGAAAATGTCAGAAAAACCCTTCTGTTCCGACACAGTCACCTGTGTTCTCTCTCATTTATTATAGAAATAGCATTGCCAAAGGTTGTAAGAGAGTGATACTTTTCCTCCAGAAGATTTGGTTTTTTTATTGATAAATTATTAAAGAGATCTCAGCTGCCTTGTGTCAGAGGATTTCTTGGTGGCATGAGTGGAAGTACCTGAGGGGTAATTAAGATCAGCTTTAGAGAACCTAATGGGGGGTAAATGCTTTCCCTGTTGTGTGACCACAAGCCATCTCTGTTTCCCCATTTTCAAACTGAGAAGAATAAGCCTTATGAAATTAATCATTTATGAATGAGCTATGTGGTGTTCTAAAAGTATATTCTAAGTCTGTTCTTCACTATTAACTCTCATCTCCTGGATCTTTGTGTTTTAGCATGCAGTGCTCTCAGTTTAGGGCTGCAAAAGCAGTCTGAGTGAATACAACCAAAATGAGGGTTAAGACTGCCTTTCACAAGCTCATGTTAAGCAGAAATACAGTTCTCAAAGAGAAAAGTTTCCTCTTGGAATAATTTCTACATTATGATCACAGCTTTTTCTGTCTATGTCCACAAGAAACGGTGCTGTTGCACTTAGAAGGCTTCTTTAGTGTTAAATAAACATGTCAACTGGATTGTGTTTACCCAAGCTGATAACCATTTGTTAGGTAATATGTTACTTAAAAGGCAACACAATCAGTATGTTTAATTTAGCAACAGAATTGGTTAGCAGTGCTCTTAGTTTAGGTTAAGCAACTGTATGTTTTTGATAAATAACCTCTTGAATCATGTCAAGAAATGGCTATTAATCTGCACTATAAAATCTGTTTTGGCTTGAACAAAAATGTGAAGCAGGTTAAGTAACTGATAAACTTCTGACAACTGACAGCATTAAGATTTGTGGTCCTGTGCACACTGATGATAAATGCAGGCATTTAATAATTGTCCCTTAAATTGTTATAGCTCTTTGAGAAGTTTCACTGTGGAAAACATGAAATAATTCATCTGAATGGAGAAAAAAGTTATTTAAAAGCATCTGAATGAGCTGTTCTGAGAATCAGGAAGAAACGCTGAAGGACCAGCTTGGATTCTGTATTAGGTGCTGTGTTGTGCCCTCTAAGTGTTGGGGTCTCTCCTAACTACACATCCTCAGACTCTCTAGGATATCTTAGTCACAGAATCACAGAGTGTCAGGGGTTGGAAGGGACCTAGAAGATCTTCTAGTCCAATCCCCCTGCCACAGCAGAACAGAGTTGTTCTATCATAGGAAAAGAAAGAAATACTTTTCAGGAACTTATGTGGCAGCTCTAAACTTTTCTCCCCTCCAGGCATTGAAACTTGTATTTTAAAAGGAAACCAGTTTGTCTACCTGAGCATATCAAAAAAAGAATTCCTTCTGAAAAGGCAGATTTTTCTTAGAACACAAAAAGCCATTACATTCAGAATCAATCTTGCTTGTGTGGCAGGGTTCCTTATTTTTAATTCTATATGTAGAAATAAACATCTTTTTAATTTCATAAGATTTCCACTGCTGCTTTTGCTCATTTATTCTCTCATGGAAGTTAACATTTCCTGCATCTACTACTGTGATTGTTTCTTCTGGGATCTCAGAAATAGGCTGATGGCTAGGGATGTGGAATAAGCAACAGATAGGTGAATTGAAGAATTATTTCCTTTCTATAAATGTTTGGTAATAGAGGGGAAAGTGCAACAAAAAGAAATTTAAAGAGGGAAAGTATTTGAAATAGAATACGTTATGGTTTTGCTTGCAAACATATCTTTCTTTAAAGGGGATTATTTACTGAGCTCAAATAATTTCAATTGCTTTGAAAAAAATACTTAAATGGAAATGGCTTCTTTCATTTATCTAAAAGCTTTCCTCCTTTTTTCTCTCTGAAGAACTTGAATAGGGAGAAGGGAGATGTGTCTGTAAAATTTAAGCTTGTCCATGTAGACAAATGACTCAATTATTCCACCAGATGAGATAATTTGAGATGGGTTAGATATTTCACTTTTTAACATATATTTTGAATTTCTTTCAGCACATAAGGGATGGAATGCGACTGGAATTGGAGATAATTTCTAAACTTGAACTGTTATATTTCTTAGAAAAAGGAATAAGCTTAACCCACCAAAGTTTTTCCTAGTGAATAGCCAGCATGCTAATGGCAGTGGGAAGCCATTCTCAGCAGGGAGATGAAGATAGCTGTCATCTTCATGCAATCTGACAACCTGAGGCAGTGGTCCTGTATTACATCCACTCTGATTTGATAAAGAGCTATTGCAGAAATAGGGATGCAGCTCTTGCCCACTTTTTTCTGATCACATCTTGCAATATAGCAGTAATACCGTGAATCAGATTCCAAGAGGAAGCTCATCTATATTTTTTTTGGAAGTATTTTTTGTTGGGCAGTTAAGTTGGTTGGTGATAACTAGGTCGAATGGAATCAGGAACAGCGAGAGGAGAGAATTCCCTTCCTCTTGAAAAGGAAGCAGTGTAGAGGTTGGTGGACACCATTCTGATGCACACACCACCTCTGACAGCCCTGTGTCTGAGACATGAGCCTCTGGGCTTCTGACTCTGACTGCCTGTCTGAAAATAGGCTTAGGGAATAAATATTTAACTAAGGGAGGCTCCGCCAAGGCCTTATTTGGTTGGAATTTCCATCCCAAAACTGCTGAGTGCTGGTTCAATGCATTTTATCAACAGTGGGGCAAAAGTGTTAGCACTGTACCAGAAGAATTGCTGGTGCTGAGAAGCAGCATTTTGGCTGAGAACTGCCATCATTCATAGGACTTTTCTCCTGTTTCTGTGAAGCACCATCTGGAAGAAGTATGTCCCAGGAAGAGAAATGATGGTGCATTAGTCAGGTATTCCCATGGACTGAGAATCAAGAACACACTGCACTTAACAGCTCAGAATGAATTCCCACAGGGCAGGACATTCAAAACAGTTCAATTAGACAGCTTCCCTCTTCTTGCTTTGAAGCTGAAATATCAGAAAGTAGCAGGCAAGTGATAGGTAGGTGTAAGGTGTGAATTATGGATGCAAGGATTGCTATGGGCTTGTTCAGTTCTATGCATAAACAACACCCATTTAGAAGACTGCTATAAGGTGCAATAGTAAAAGAGTCTTTTTAGTGCTGAAAAGTGTGTTTTTCTCAGAGTATCTGTAGTCCTGATCAAATGCCTTACCGTTGCCAAAATGTTCATTAATATTACAATAAATACCTTTACAAGACTGAGGTCACTTATCAAAGTAGGGGGGGGGAGAGTAGGTTCTGTGTTTCTTCCTTCGTAGAATAATTACAACATCTTGCAATTGTTAAAGACCACGATCACTAGTTTCCTAATGGGAAAATTCATTTAAGTCAGTGCTTTGGCAGTTGTTCATATTTTGTGGAAAGATTGCTTCTAGATTGCTAACGAATGGCCAAGCAAGTATCTAGATGGTTAATAATGGTGCTTAATTGCTACAGTCAGATAAAGCTGCCAACTAATTTATTGCTGTATCGAGCGACTGAACTCTAGAAGAATGCTAAGCCATGAGATGCTTAGTTACTTGAAGTCATGGCCTGCAGTTTTATACATTTCTCTCTCTAGGAGGAGATCCTTCTACCATTTCCCTGCTTTGGCAGCAAATCAGACACCCCTGCTGCCCCTGCTTCCACTAGGCAGCTGTTTTCAAAGTATTATCTCTTCCCAAGACACTACAGTGTTAGGAGTTTCTTCCGGGGATTATGTATCCGTAGGGCACTAGAAGAGGATGTTGCATTTTCCTGCATATAAATGGAACATGAATAGGGCTTGTGGAATGTCTATCCATCAAACATCTGGACTATATGCAGCTCCTGAAAGTGGCTGGAAAGAAGTGACATGTTGTGACTAGCATGCTGCAAAGGTTGCTGATCTGGGCAATCTGTTGGTTTCATCCGAGCGATCAGCAGCAGATCCAAACTTCACTTAAGGAGCATCATGATTTTAGGAAAAAAAAAGCTCTTTGCAGGTGATGAAATGGGTGAAGGAATAATGTGGGACATTATGGGTGTTAAAATGCTGCAGCAAGCGGATTTTCCTTCCTGTGGCAAAGTGAAGGTTGTCACCAAGCAGTGACCTTGCTGGCATTTGTTTGTAAAACAGCAGAGAGATGTTTTGACTGTGGGTGCTGTGGCACCCCAGCCAATCACCCCTGGGGGTGGCTGATTTCTTGTCCAATTACCATGAAGTTAAAAGGGTATAAAAAGAGCTGTAAATGAATAAATAAAGTATCTTGGAATCTTGAGGGAAGATATTGTCTCTGCTTCTCTCCTTCTCCTCCCCTGGCTACTGGCAGATAAATGACAGGACATGGCAACTTGACTCTGTCACTCCTGCAGCAGGACAGGCCTCGGTTCTAAGCAAGTGTAGCAAAAATTGTCTTTATAGTGCCATGTTCATTCGACAGGTAACATCCCAGGGCTCCCTTATCTGGGAATGAATGCAAATATTCAGAGTAAATAACCAAGAAAAATGTTAGGATCCTGCTTATCAAATTAAGGCTATAGCAGTATAGGAGGATTCAGTCCATGCTCAAGACCTCTTCATGAATTAATTGCCTTTATCTAGGAATTAATGAAAAGGAGGTTCATGGGTTTTTCTACTGTATGCACTATAAAACTGTCTGGAGACAGTTAATGGCCTTTTTCAAATCTGCATCCCTCTGACAGTAGCAAATTCCCATGTCACCACTCAGGAGCAAGTAGACAACAGAGGTGACAAATTATGCTAATGAATTGCAATAACCAGTCCCTTTTTATGAGAGCCATTATGCATAAGATCTCGGATCCAGAGTGTTACATTACTTGTACATCTTTTTGTTGGTAAACTCTAGCAAACTCTACACTGCTAGCAGTAAACACAGCTTTAGACTTCTGAATAGGCCCTTAGGAACAAAGTGAAGTGTATGGGTAAAATGGTGAAAGCGTTAGATAAGGTTCTCAGGTTACCATGGTTACTTGAAAATTTTGCATTGTATCATAGATTAGGATGCATAGGATGAAGTAGCCAAAACAACTAGGAAGTCCAATGCATATAAACTACATTTCCAAACCACGCAGTGTTGGCAAATACAAAGACAAATAGCTCAGGATATTGGCTGCTGACAAATCTATGAATCAATAAAGAGAGGCCTGAAGGAGATTTAGAAGGTGAACGATTTGGAATCCGGCATTGTTTTGGAGTTACAATCTTAATTTTTAAAGACAAATGAAGAAAACAAAGGAAGAAAACCAATCCTCAGTAATGTGAAGAGTGGAATAATTTTCCATAAGCTCTTCCTGGTATTAAAATCTGACATTTGGCTTGGAGACCTTCAACAAAGAAGGTTGATGAAACATGGATAATACATTTCGTGCACTTAGGTTGGCAGTAGCACTTTCACTGGAAGCAGTTTATTCCCATGGAAACGTATTTGCATTTGGGCCAGAAGTGACTTTTTTTCCCCCTTCTGTTAGAGCTGCTGATGTTTTAGCATAATATAATTGCTGGATATTGACAGCAGATTTGAAAAGTATTTTTTAAACGTTGAGTAGCTGAGCATATGTATAATGGAGACTTAGTCTGTCTAGTATTTCTGTGTAGGATGGAGTCATATTACTGGAAATTGTAGGGCAGCTTTTGATCTTCTACTATTTATCCCTTTGCGAAATGAAAAGTGAATTAAAATATGTTTAACCCAAACAATTTTTTAAAACAGGCGACGAAAGAACTGAAACAGTACGACAATAAAATTATAGAGTGCAAGTTTGAGAACAACAGCTGGGTCTTCATGAGACAGAGAATAGACAAAAGCTTTCCAAATGCCTACAGCACTGCCATGGGTGAGTAGAATAATTTGCTTTAAAAGTTTTACAGTCTCAAGTTTTAATTTTTTTCACTCTGTTCTAGTTTTAAGAAGGATTGGCACTCTCTGTGTTCTCATTTCTAGCTTGAGTCCTGGCTTCTCTAACTTATTATAGTAATACCTCACCTTGCAAATGCTTATGTGGTGTTTAGCTTTTCTGTAGCATGAATCCTTTGGCTTCAGGATTCTTTGATGTAGTCGAACAGATAATCTGATGCAGTATTTTTCAGATAACATGGAAGCAAGTGCCTGAGTCTTTGTAGAATTGCAGACACCAAATGGCAGAACATACCTTCTAAGTGAGACCCAAGAAAGGTTTTGTTTGCAGTAGCAATGCAGCAGCTGTTTCTAGCATTGCATTGGCTTGTAGGGATGTAATGCAAGCTGGCACACTGCAAGTTGAATCTGTTGAGAAAAAAAAAAATCCATTATAATTTCACCTCTTTTCAAAACACCAAAATCATTACTTGGCAGATGGGCTAGAAAATTAAAAGGAGAAAATGTCACCTTAAGTTTCTGCACCAATCGTACAAACAATGAAGTGGGAAACAAATGAAAAGTGGGAGTATATCCCAGCAGAATTGTGAGACTTTTGTGTTCTTCTACCAAAAACCATTTTGCCAAGCATTGTAAATTAAATCATGTTGTTTACTTTCAGAAGTATGAGAGTTTGAATAGAAGTGTGCAAGGCTGAATAACAATAGTCTTGTTGATGCTGACTTTTTTTAAGTGCCAAAATGAAATTTAATCATATTTAGGACTGTTCTATTTACTAGAGCATGCATAGGTGAGACAGGATTTCCTCTGAACCATTTTACTTGTGTTTCTGCCTGAGCAGTGAATAAACAAAATATGGTCATTTTGCCAGGAGATAATAAATCTGTTGGCACCTTAGGGAACCAGCACAGAATGTAGCTGAAATACTTGCTGAGAAGTCCTGACGGGAAAGAGCAATGGGCCACAAAAGTCACACAAGTAAAATGACATCTCTTAGTCACCATGACCTAAATGTCTCTTCTCTGTTCCAACTTAATGTTTCAATAGTTGGTTTTCCTTGGATTTTTCTCTTCGTTGAGGTGTAATATACACTTCTTTCCTTCATTCTTAAGAGCATATTTAGCTTCCCTTTTTCTCTACTTATTTTCTCTATTTGTAGAGCAGCTATGTTAACATGAATATATTTTTTTTCACCAGAATATAATGAACTTCCTAAAATAAAAATTAAAAGGCTTCCTTTAAAAAGTTTTTCTTTTTTAAAAAAGTTTTCTTTTGGCTTTACATTTTCACTTTTGACCATTTTTCAAAATCTCCAAAAGTTGTATTTTCTCATTCAAGGTTTCTGTTGTTCCCTTCTCTAGATCCTTTCTCCTCTATTTTCTTTCTTTAGATGAAAAATACAACTTTATATTTTTTTCCTGTTGGCTAAAATAACAGCAAAAGGAATGCATCCATCTTGCTTTTGGACTTTGATACCTTTCAAAATGAAAAGAGAAAGACTTTTGGAGTGATTAAGCCAGGACAGCCCTTAGAAGTTGATATAGAGTTCTACCAGCTGCCTTCTGGCACAAATACTGTTCCTAAACTATTATTAATAATAATGCTTCTCAACCACTAAAGTCACGTACACTGCAACTTTTAAAGCACCTTTTCACCAAAAAGAATCAAGATACCAGAAAAATAATGTGAGGAGGAAGTTGGTTTTTTTTTATTAATTGTAAAATGGTGCTTTCAGTGCTTCTGTACTTCTGCAGGAAAGGAGTGTTGTTAAGAGTCATTCATAACAATGCTGTATTACAAGTGCATTTTAAAGAGTCTTATTTAGTGCTGTAGGGGGTCAGTATATTGTTTTGCATGGAAATTGCATCCATACTGTGGCCTGTCCTTCCTCACACGCTGTAAATTATCCTCTAATCATTTAGTACTCTCTTTCCAAGACAGTTGTAGGACTCCTATGTAATTTCTTCCTCGTTATTTTTTTTTCCTCCTCTTTAAGTCTCTCGGGAGGATTAATTAGAGGACTATAAAGTTAGATAGGAACATCACTTAAATATTTCATTTCTATTAAGAGAAATAAGATTTTTCATTTGTTCCATCAAACCCTGTGGGCCATTGCTTACAAATTATGACTTGGGGAGTTATGCTGAGTAACCCAAGTGTTCTTGGACATGTGTGCCTTGGCCACTTATGCAGCACTGTAGCCATTCATCATGTGGCCTGGAGCACTAGACACGGAGCTTGCACGGTGTCAAGTCTTTCAGCTGCATGAAGATATGTGGGTTAAAAACAGCTCAACAGTGTGCATCGTGGGTTTGTGGGATTTATAGTACTTAGTGGTGTAGGAAAAAGTAACTTTAATTCAGGGATTTTTAGCTATTAAGCTGGTCTCAGAATCATAGAATGTTTAGGGCTGGAAGGGAGCTCCAAAGGGCATCTAGTGCAGCCCCCTGCAGGGAGCAGGGACACCCTCAACTAGCCCAGGCTGCTCAGAGCCTTGGCCAACCTCCCCTGGAATAGCTTCAGGGATGGGGCCTTAACCACCTCCCTGGGGAGCACTGAGCCACCACCCTCAAGGGCAAGAACTTCTTCCTGAGATCCAGTCTCATTTCTAGCTGTTTGATTTGATTAGTGTTTTGAAGCCATGTCTCACAAGGCTTTCCTTGCTGTTCTTGCCCTGGTAGGATGATAGCTGCCTCCTGAAGCCTACACACTCATGCCTTTTGTTTGTGTGAAAGAGAGCTATTCCCGTGAGGTGTGGGGGCCCACCACACTGCTTTGCTCTCTGGGGGGGACAAACCCAAGCCACTTGACTCCTGACACAACCATCTCAGCAAAGCCCTGGTTTAGAGCTGGACGCTCGAGCCAAATCTCACGCTTTATTTTGCAACGAGGGGATGAAATTATTGAAGTGCCGCCTCCCAGCAAATCTCTTGAGTAACCTGAGGCCGTGTTCTTTGTTCCCAGCTGTATGCAACAGCATCAAGAATCCAGTCACAAAGGAGATGCTGTTTGAGTTCATTGACAGATGCACAGCAGCTTCTCAAGGACAGCCGCGGAAGCGCCACCTCGATCCCGACACCGAACTCATGCCTCCCCCGCCCCCCAAAAGGCCTCGTACTATAACGTAAGGCCTTGAGCCCAGGGGGTAGAGTGTTTACAGTTCTGCAGGAGGTCAAACACAAGTGTGATGGCTGAGGGGGGGGAAAAAAAAGAAATCTGAATTGCTGTAAATACTCGGGTGTGGGTTTTGGAGTTTCTTTTTTTGTTGTTGCGCTGTTTTTTTTTAAATTATTCTTCTTACCCCCCACCACAAACACACAATTCCACAGATGAATGGACGTTGTTTTGTTAAGTGATAAATTTAACCTTACCTTGTGGTATTTGAAGGTGGAATTTCCAAAGGTTTAGACAAGAACAGTCCAGTGAAGTCAATGGAAAGCTTCCTTGTTTATACACGGATCTCTTTTCACCTTTAATTTATAATATTGTCAATCTGGAACTGAGAAAACGTTGGCATTCTGTACTTTTTAAAGGCTCTGTTAAGGGGGGGAAAAAAAGGCAGAAGTGTTTTTTTATTATTGTTATTCAACTGGTTACAATTTGTTGCTCATGGTTTGCCTTGCATTTCCAACACTTGTTTAACAGCAAACAGCAATGTTGTTTGTGTTCTGGTGTTAGTCAAAAACTAAGCCACCTTAGATTTCACTGATTCCAAAATGAGCTGGGCTTTTGTTGTTGAAATATTGAAAAAAGTGAATCCTTCTTGTAAATAGCATCCCTTTGAAAGGAAATGTGCTGGGTGTTTGTTTTGAACCTAACACACCAAATGCATAGTGAGCTGGTTTGAGCTTTGCCTTTTTAAGTTCATCTGTAGATGAGGAATACACCAAATCCTGAGTATTAACATCTCTTGTTAAGAGATTGTTTTCTAGTACAGGGCTTGGAACTCCACAGTGATACCATTGTAAATATTACTAAAAAGCAGACATCACTGTGACAAGCAGGGGTAGTAATGACAGTAAAACACAGTGATGTTTGAAATCCAGGCACAAAATGGCAAAAGAAATGGCAGACAACTCTGTAGAAGAGATGGTACTTTCAGCAGAGGCGAGCTGTGTCACACAGAAAACCTCCTGATTTAGGTATTTGCAAGGCAAAAATAAGCCATTTGGGGTTGGCTGTCCCATGGCACCATGCTCAGCTCCTGGCTGACTTTCTTGCATCCCATGTGAAGCATGGGAAGGCTGAGCTGGCTCCTGTTGCAGCTCACTGGCAGATCTTTGTGATACTGATTTTGAGAGGGTTCACTCTGGTTGTCTGATCAGGAGTTGTTCTGAGCAGGGATTAATTTGGAACCAAATGAAGATTTTAAAGTTTACTGTACATTTATCAAGCAGGGATTGAATTAGCCCTTTCTATAGTTTACTTAATGTGCAAAGCATCCAGTCATTGAGCAGTCTGGTTAGTGAAACTCATTAATTTGTCAGAACTAAAATGCATTTCTGTTTAAATGAGTTATAATGTTTGTAAGCAAAATTGTCTCCTGCAGTTTTGGGTTGGTTTTTTTTCTCTGGAATCTTTACAACTATGCTTTGTGGTGGCTTCTCTAGTTGTTTCAACCTCTTATATAAATGCACAAGGCATTGTTTAAATGGCATTCCTGGCATCTTTTTCTGGGATAATCTGTATGTGTTTTAGAGAACTGAAGGAGTTCTAGAAGTTACTTTTTATACTATGGTAAAACTTGAGGGGAAAAAAATGGTGTTCATCAAAGTTGTTTTTTCCAACTGTACATAGTTTCTGCATATTATCTATAGAAGAGATATAATAATCACCTATGCAAGGTTGCAAAATGGATCTTCTAAAAAGAGCCTTATTAATTTGATGTGAAAACCTATGCAGCCAACTGTGCATCTTGCATTGAAACACACAGTTAATTATTTCTTCACTCGGTATAAATAATTTCCCCCAGATTATAGTTGTCATAAAGATTGTCATAACATGCACTTTGCCACTGATCTTGATGGTTCTGTGGCAGCTGCAGTGTGTGTGATGATTACAGCCTTCTCCACGAGGTTAAGCCATTTCATTCTTGTAAAGGATGTGTCCAGGTTATTTCTGTCTTTCTCCTTCCCAGCCCTTGCATCTTGTATTTCAACAAGACCTAGCTTCTGGCTTACCTTTTACTTCAGAGCTGCAGCTCCACAGGCTGCCTGCCACATGTGTTCCACCAAGTCCATGAAAATGTTGTGGCACTTTCTGTTTTGACTCTCAGCTTGAAAATGGGGATTTTGAAAGAGTAATGACACTGAGAAAGTTCAGAGCTCCACGGACACATTTGATTGTTGAACTCTTCTTGCACTATGACTTGTAGCTTTTTCAGAGAGGTCAATTGCCTTTGCTTTTGTGGAAAAGGAAGCTGCTGAGGCAGGGTGGAATGAAGGAACCTGATGAAAACAAATAGAATTTCACTTGGACCAGATGGGCTTAATGCTGAGAGAAACACAAACCTCCTTTCTCTGCTACTAGATATTCAAGAGATTCAAGCTAAGAAGCAAAGAAGAGTCTGTGCCAGGAAAATAATGATGATAAAAAAACCCTAACTTGTCTATTCTTTGGTGTACAGCATGAATCATCCACTGTTTTGTCATTTGTTAAATATATAATTAAAATTTGGTTTCAGTGGAGTTTCCAGAAAATGTAAGTACATTCCTCTACAAACTCTGTATTAAGTATTTTAATAAAGTCAATGGTTTAAATTACTCTTCCTAAGGATGTATTTGCTTTTGTTGCCTGTTTCCTGGGACCAGTGCAAGCACAAGGATGCTGTGGCCGTGTTGCTGCTCAGTCCTTCAAGAAAATAATCCAAATTTTTCAGATCAGTGGCTTTTTGCTCAGGTAGGACCCCCCGTCCCACTGGTGGCAGTGATCCACTATGTGCTTTTATTTAAGTGCAATTTGTTCTTCCTGAGACTAGAACCAGAAAGAAGTCCACTTTGCTCCTCAGGCCTCTCTCCTGCATGTGTTTGTCTCTTTAGGGCTTCCATTCAATTCTTTTTCAGCCTATACCATGTGTATCATTTTATGTTACTCTCCCTGTGTTATATTGTGTTCACTATTTTTATTGAGAGTTTCATAACATCAGGATTCCTACAGTGGTCAATTAAATTTATAATCTTATTAACAGTAGCTAATTAGTTGGTCCAAAGCTTTCTATTTTTGCATAGATTATATTGCTTCCCTGTGGACCACTAATCAAATCCTGAATCCAGGCAGTTCTGTTAACACTCATGACAGTGATATTTGGCTGAAACACCTTAAATAGTGAATTTGCTTCTGCCCTATGCAGAGGCACAAAGTTTGCTCTCCCCTTGCCTGGGGACTGCATTCCAAGGTTCACAAACTCAGGTTGAAATTTCATCTGTATCCCTTTATTTACAGTGTCCAATTTCTGCAATCAGTGCTCAATGGAAAACTCTAACTTTAATTTCTCTGTTACACCTACCTACCTGCTTTTGGAGTTGTCCCACCATCAGATGTGAGGCTGGAGAGAAATCTGTGCCCTGTGGCCATCCCTCTGCTCATGTTCCCTGAGAGCAGTGCTCCACTCAAGCTGGTACCCTGTGATACCCAGCCTGGGGTTGGTGGGTAGGGCAGCACTTGCCCTGCTAAAACAGGCTGACAGAGGCAAATCAAAGCAGCATCCACCAGCTCTGGTGGCATATGATGAGAAACTTTTGCCCTTTCTCTGCCTCATGACCCCATCTCCCTATTTAGTGAACAAACAAAGGTAAGTCGTGCTCTTGGCACTGGCATCTGGATTAATTAGTTAATGTTTGCAGTGGGAATATGAATTAGTGCTCTTTCTACTCCCCTGGTGAGAGTTCCCAACAAGCTGTAATCTGTTCAGCTGCAGAGATCTTTAGGGTTGAGGCTGGGGTTGATTGAGACATCTGCAAAACATTTTTCCCTCAGCCAGGGTTCATTTTAATCTGGTTTATTTCAATCTGGAGTTGGCAGTATGGGAGTAGCTGAGCACTGTAACCAGCACTAGTATGAGAACCTTCCAGTGATGTTGTTCCAGGTTGCACATGAGAAAGACACTCAACTGACCTTGATGAGGGAACAACAGTACCTTTTTCCAGTGTCTCAAAAATAGGCAAAATGAAATCTAAGTGCAACCCATTTCCACTTATCTTAGAAAACAGTGGGTGTAAAAATAATAAACATTTTTAATAGAATCAAATATAGCAAATCGACTCCCACAATAGGAACTTATTTAATCAGAAGTACTGTTCATGTCCCCTTTCTCCCTCCTCCTCCTCCTCCCTCAGTATCTATTTGACCAGCAGAAAGCATACAAATTGGGTTCAGGATCATTCATCTATGATACTTTGAGAAAATTAAATTTTGATTAACTCTTCTACTTCGAATTTCCTCTAGTGTGAGGAGATGACAAGGTTATCATATTAAATAGGTCTGTGTAAACACCCACTATGTAACATTGGAGGAACAGTATTTCATTATGATCAAAACATACTTCAAAAGGTTTCTGAACTAATTTGATCATCGAGGGATGGGAAACTTTAATCCAAAGGTTTAAAAATGCCATTCAAAGAGGGAGGGAAGAGGTAAAATGATGGTGAGGTGTATCCAGGATATGGATATACACATATTTACCACTGTACATGTTGAAGGACTGAGCAGAATCCAGGACTGGAGAAGTAAAAGAATAAAAGATAAAAGAATAAAAGATAAAAGAATATCTGTGTTAGATTATACTTAGATTATACTTAGATTATACTTAGGTTATGATCCTGCCTGGCAGGGGGCTTGAACTCAATGATCTCCAAGGTCCTTTTCAACCCCTAATACTCTGTGATACTGTGATAAATTGTATATACAATTGTGTTCGTGTATACTAACTGCTATCCTTTTGGAGCCTGGCTGTGCCTCTGAGGCTTCCTGATTCCATGCAGAAAATTACAGATACCTTAATGCTTGGCCATACTGGCCCAGAACTGCAGGGGAACAGGGAGTGATGATGAGGTTTGCAGAAATGGAATGAGAACAGCAGCCTGCAACACTGGGGCTCATCGTGCTGGCAGAGAAAAGAGTTTAGCCTGTATGCCCATGTCTCTGCTGAGGACTCTGTAGCACATAGATCAAAAAGCAGGAACATTTGCTAATGATATCTCTAAAGAGCAGAATCAAACAGCTCTTGCTAAGTATAAGCTACAAGATTTCCCGTGCTACGTAGCAGATCCTGTTAAACCAGTAGGCAAAATATTTTCTGATTTGGTGGAGATTTGATGCCAGTGCCTGGTTGTGAATGCAGAACGTTTCTTCTTTCACTGTGTGGGGAGGGAAACCAGAACAATTCCTGTACAGGCAGCTGGGTTATGAAAACTGACAGAGTGTTGCCTGTGTGAAGAGAGTTAAATGATGCCCAAGGGACTGGTTAGTGTGTAATATGCAAATGTAAATCTATCCGTGAGGCATTACAGCTACAAAATGTCTCACAATTATGCTCATTGCTCGAAAAGTCATTTTGTGCTATGGATTACTCCCCTTCAAAACAGCAGGGCTTCATTCCCTGAGTGAACTGGTGTTAGTCCTTACCCCCTCTCCAGAGCACTATCTCGTTTGCTAAAACCAATGTACTGACAGCTGAAGAGATTGTCACTTCTTGCAGTGCCTTAGAAGCACAGAAGCATAGACTCACTGAATCATTTAGGTTTGAAACAACATCTAAGATCTTTTGAGTCCAACTGATCACACAACACTGCCAGGTCCACCACTAAATCACATCTGTAAGCACCACATCTGCACGTTGTTAAAATACCTCAGGGATGGTGACTCCACCACTTCCCTGGGCAGCCTGTGCCAATGCTCAACAACCCTTTCTGTGAAGAAATTTTTCCTAATGTCCAATTTAAACAGGGGAGCCTGACACAATTTGAGGCCATTTCCTCTCACTGTATCACTTGTTACTTGGGAGAAAAGACCAACATTCCTCTCAATACAACCTCCTTTCAGGTTGTTTTAGAGAGCAATAATGTCTCCCCTGAGCATCCTTTTCTTCAAGCTAAACAACCCCAGTTCCCTCATCTGATCCTCATAAGGCTTGTGCTATAAGACCTTCAACATTTTCACTGCTTTCCTTTAGACCTGCTCAAGCACCTCAATGCCTTTCCTGTAATGAGGGGCCTAAAACTAAACATTTTGTTTGAGGTGTGGCCTCAGCAGTGCTGAGTACAGGGGTGTTATCACTGCCCTAGTCCAGCTGGCCACACTATTTGTGATGCCTTGGTTGTGGATTTCCCAGTCTGCAGAGGAGAAGTGGGCAGATTCAGCATAATGAAAGGCTTTCCTACCTTCTGGTAAGCTTATATTCTCATCTTTTGAGCACAGCTGCTGTTAAAGCTCACGTGCAGTTTACCTACCTTTGCAGAAAATAACTGTGTGCAGATCATTCTGTAACCCCAAGGAAAGGTGGATGTTTTCAGCCCATTTCTGGCAATGGACATTTTCATGGCAAATCAATCAAATCTGAAAGCACTAGTCAATATTCAAATGCAGGATGTTTGTTGTGTTTGCCTTCTTTTTCAGGAGGACATTTCAAGGGAAAGATGGCTGGTATGTCCTATGGATCTATGGACTTTCTTCCAGGCATATGCCAAGCTCCAGTGAAGTGAGTGCTATGGGTGGGTAGAGTCATACTTCNAAAAGAATAAAAGATAAAAGAATAAAAGATAAAAGAATATCTGTGTTAGATTATACTTAGATTATACTTAGATTATACTTAGGTTATGATCCTGCCTGGCAGGGGGCTTGAACTCAATGATCTCCAAGGTCCTTTTCAACCCCTAATACTCTGTGATACTGTGATAAATTGTATATACAATTGTGTTCGTGTATAATAACTGCTATCCTTTTGGAGCCTGGCTGTGCCTCTGAGGCTTCCTGATTCCATGCAGAAAATTACAGATACCTTAATGCTTGGCCATACTGGCCCAGAACTGCAGGGGAACAGGGAGTGATGATGAGGTTTGCAGAAATGGAATGAGAACAGCAGCCTGCAACACTGGGGCTCATCGTGCTGGCAGAGAAAAGAGTTTAGCCTGTATGCCCATGTCTCTGCTGAGGACTCTGTAGCACATAGATCAAAAAGCAGGAACATTTGCTAATGATATCTCTAAAGAGCAGAATCAAACAGCTCTTGCTAAGTATAAGCTACAAGATTTCCCGTGCTACGTAGCAGATCCTGTTAAACCAGTAGGCAAAATATTTTCTGATTTGGTGGAGATTTGATGCCAGTGCCTGGTTGTGAATGCAGAACGTTTCTTCTTTCACTGTGTGGGGAGGGAAACCAGAACAATTCCTGTACAGGCAGCTGGGTTATGAAAACTGACAGAGTGTTGCCTGTGTGAAGAGAGTTAAATGATGCCCAAGGGACTGGTTAGTGTGTAATATGCAAATGTAAATCTATCCGTGAGGCATTACAGCTACAAAATGTCTCACAATTATGCTCATTGCTCGAAAAGTCATTTTGTGCTATGGATTACTCCCCTTCAAAACAGCAGGGCTTCATTCCCTGAGTGAACTGGTGTTAGTCCTTACCCCCTCTCCAGAGCACTATCTCGTTTGCTAAAACCAATGTACTGACAGCTGAAGAGATTGTCACTTCTTGCAGTGCCTTAGAAGCACAGAAGCATAGACTCACTGAATCATTTAGGTTTGAAACAACATCTAAGATCTTTTGAGTCCAACTGATCACACAACACTGCCAGGTCCACCACTAAATCACATCTGTAAGCACCACATCTGCACGTTGTTAAAATACCTCAGGGATGGTGACTCCACCACTTCCCTGGGCAGCCTGTGCCAATGCTCAACAACCCTTTCTGTGAAGAAATTTTTCCTAATGTCCAATTTAAACAGGGGAGCCTGACACAATTTGAGGCCATTTCCTCTCACTGTATCACTTGTTACTTGGGAGAAAAGACCAACATTCCTCTCAATACAACCTCCTTTCAGGTTGTTTTAGAGAGCAATAATGTCTCCCCTGAGCATCCTTTTCTTCAAGCTAAACAACCCCAGTTCCCTCATCTGATCCTCATAAGGCTTGTGCTATAAGACCTTCAACATTTTCACTGCTTTCCTTTAGACCTGCTCAAGCACCTCAATGCCTTTCCTGTAATGAGGGGCCTAAAACTAAACATTTTGTTTGAGGTGTGGCCTCAGCAGTGCTGAGTACAGGGGTGTTATCACTGCCCTAGTCCAGCTGGCCACACTATTTGTGATGCCTTGGTTGTGGATTTCCCAGTCTGCAGAGGAGAAGTGGGCAGATTCAGCATAATGAAAGGCTTTCCTACCTTCTGGTAAGCTTATATTCTCATCTTTTGAGCACAGCTGCTGTTAAAGCTCACGTGCAGTTTACCTACCTTTGCAGAAAATAACTGTGTGCAGATCATTCTGTAACCCCAAGGAAAGGTGGATGTTTTCAGCCCATTTCTGGCAATGGACATTTTCATGGCAAATCAATCAAATCTGAAAGCACTAGTCAATATTCAAATGCAGGATGTTTGTTGTGTTTGCCTTCTTTTTCAGGAGGACATTTCAAGGGAAAGATGGCTGGTATGTCCTATGGATCTATGGACTTTCTTCCAGGCATATGCCAAGCTCCAGTGAAGTGAGTGCTATGGGTGGGTAGAGTCATACTTCTGAACAACTCCTTAGCTTCCCTGATTTGAAAAGAACTAGTAACTGAACTTTGAAAATTGCCAAGCATGTGGTCATGGATATAATTTACCTTTGTGCTGCATTGGAGGTCTGTTGGCTAACTAAATGCTGGCCAGGTAGTCTGTGGGATAACCATGGTTGATAACAGCAATGCAATGTCAAGATTATCCAGAAACACCATCTGCTCTTCAGTGGCAACAGTCATGGTAGGTAGAAACAGAAAACCTTCCCTGCACTTTTGGTAAGTTGGGGGGTTTTTTTTCAGCTTTGGTAGATGTGCCTTGAAAATGGCTTGCAATACTCCGTGTAAATTACTTCATCCCAGACACTAGAAGTGTTAAGACTCTAGTTTTCAAGTTCCTGGACAAATTCTAAGTGACAATAGAACTCAATTCACATCCAAAGAGCGCCTGTCGTTTGTTAAAAGAAATGGTATCAGACATGTCACATCACCTCCCTGCCACCCCACTGGAAGTAGTTTAGTGGAAAAGATTCATTCTGACATTCAGGCAAGTGATCAGTGCTACGACCCCAGCTAGAAGTGGCTTACAATCCAAGACTGCACGTATTCTATTAGGCTGTGGGATGCTGGCCAAGCCATTTTGAATCAGACACCAGCAATTTTGTTTAACAGATATAATGGAAGGGCTTGTTCAGACTCGTTATTCAGAAGAACATTAACTCCATGAAACAGGGATGATCATGTTGACATAAGGTTACAACACAGCAAAAGTTTAGTATGAAAAAAAACCCAAGTTAATGTTCAGAAAATTGAAGGGCACGTTAGGTCTTCTCTTACTTAACTGAAGTGACCCTTATTAAACAACAGAGGAAAAGGCAGATTGATTTATTGATTTATTGATTTATTTAGTTTTTTTGAGCAGAATGTCATCCATCAGCCTGGACAAATGAGACACCAAACCTAAACTAATGTCTGTGGAGCACAACTTCTACCCCCCAGTGCTGTTGATCTAGTTCCAGTAGCCCAAGGGCTTGAGAGGGCAGCAGCAGCAGGTGCACACCTGCCCCAAATGCTCTTCTGGCAGCAGAGAGATGTACATACCTGAGCCCTAGCCTTGGGCACTTTCTGATGGCAATGTGGAATTTTCTTTCAGTCCTTTGCAAAGCAGCACATTGAGTGTGTTGATTAAGGCTCAGGAAGACTGGGGACTAGCTGAAATGTAGCCAGATAATGGCTTTTGATACCTGCTTTTCAGGAGAGATTTTAACAAGTTACAGGGAACAAACAGCTGTCTGAAATAGCACTCCATGAGCTCTGACATTCACATTGTGTAAGGAAGTGAAGGCATTTCTGCTGCAGTGTGAAACAAAAGCAACTCACCACAATCTTGCTTGTATTACTGGCCATGTTGGTGACTCAGCTAGCTGCTCATGCACAGGTGATAATAACCCCCCCTGCTGCTGTTCAAAGACTCCAGGGTGTTTTCAGGTTGGAAAAGACCTCCAGAGTTTGTGTAGCCCAACCTCTTTTGAGCGTTGCATTTGTCATCTTATAATTGCATATTAAGAATGAAAAAAAATATAAAATAATGCAGAAGCAGAACATTAAAGAGTTCTGTTCCTCATTAAAACAGAACAGCTAATGTATATACAGTATGTTCAGTGACAGCCATTAACCAGTCAACAAATCATCATCCAGAACGCTACAATTACTTTCTAACAGAAATGAACAGCTGCTGTGCAGTGTCAGGGGCAGCAGCACACATCACATGTGCAAACACACAGCACATATAGATCCAAGCTGAAAGGTGATAGCATTTACACAAGCTCATTGTGAATGTCCATCACAGCTCAGAGCACTCCGAGCCAATGGTCTTTTAGAGAGTTTTAATTGGTGTCACAAATGCATTCGTTGGCAATAATACCTAAAATAAAATGATGTTCTTCTGGTGTAACCCCCATCCTGGGGGCACAGGGGTATGCACAGCCACTGACATTGGATTGATTATGTTCCCATGAGATGGTTTTTGTCCTATTTTTCAAATGGGGATAAAAAGGCCAGAGAAGTTACTCTGTGTAATGCCATTGCCATGGCAAAAAGCTATAGCTCCTCTCTGCTGAACCATGCTCCTGTGGCATAGCACAAGATTGCCCTCAGTTCTAACCCAAAATCTTCTCCTGCTTCTTCCCAAGGACATGAGGACTGAAGGACACACAAATGCATAGAGCCTGAGTAATCAGATCATGATTTTACTAAAAATATCTCCATTCACAGCCTTATTAAAATGCTGTAATTTATCTCCCAAATAGGAACCCAGCATCATTTCTTCATATCTGCTATACTTTAATCATTGCCATGTCTGAACTTTCCCTAAATAGGAACTGGAAGCTTCTGGTGGCTCACAAAGACTGCCTGTTCCTGTTTTCTTCAGTATTGAGGAAAAAAAGACTTACTCCAGATATAACAAACTATCCAAAATCAAAACACAGTGAAGGCAAGACCTTCTAGCACCATGTTTTGGACTAGGGCTTTGATGAGCTGAAGGAAGGAAAGCTGTCACAAACAAGGTGGCTGTGAAGGGTGGTGTGGCCAGCAAGACTATTTGACTAAATTCTAGGTGTGATATATTCCAAACAGGATTAGAGGGACCATCCAGATGAGCTGGTCTGGCTTTGCTTGGTTCCTCCTCTACTCCTCAAGATAAACAGGAATTTGTCTTCATAATATCCATGTGATTAGCTATGAGAACTAGCATTTTCTGTTGCTGCTACTCTCTCAGCACAGAGATTTTTGTTTTAAAATGCTGGTGGGTATATAGAATGTAAACTGAGATCCAGGGAATAAGTTTTCATGCTATAACTAGGAGGACTGCAGACTGACTTACCTGAATAAATGTTTGCCAATACTATTGTTAAATCCCTAAACCTGCTGAAAAATGAGAGTATCAGCCCTGGCAAAATGTGTTTGAAGTTAAGTGCTTTGATGTTTCTTAAACAAATCTTTAGGTAATTTCTCAACCACATCTGTGCATACTGCATAATGTAATATTTTTGACAACCTTGCTCAGCTGCAGATTTCTGTGACACTTGGGTTATAAATTTCACTGGCATGATTTTGTCACTTTTTGAAACCAGGGCAAAGTGAAATTCCCTTTCAACTTATTCCATGTGTCTCATCCTACCTCCATTTTGCAAGCGAATCCTATTTATATTCTGTTCTCTGATGTGCTTGGGCAGCTAATCATTCAAATAACATTCCTATCTCCTTCAAAAAAAAAATATTAATAAAGATTCTTGCTGTCAGGAGATTTAGTTTGAGTTGCTAACTTTGGTTGTTGCAAATTGAGACAGGGAAGCTGATCTCCAGGTGAGGAAGTTTTTTTGCTTGGCACTCTGTGCTGTAAACAGAACTGGTGATAAGTCACACCTATGAAGTGGATCAAATTTTGTTATATCAGAAGAAGCTGTCAGAAACTGATAGGAGTAAGTCCTAAACCAACTCAAGATCTGAGCTGTTTCCTCCCTCCTGTTCTCCTGCACAAGTATTGCAAGTGAGAAGAGGCTGTTTTGAAGTCCCTGAACCCTCTTGCTAAGCCTTTTGATTTGATGAATTTCTCACTGTTCTTCCTTTTCATTTGATAACCATGTAAGAGGTTAAACTAGGACATTTGGTTGCCTCTGTGTAGCAGTCTGCATTTCAAAGGTAGATGGAAATAGACATTAGAAGGTTTTACTGTGCCCAAGCTGTATATTAATCATCCTAATAGCTGATTTTTCCTTTAAAGTGATGCCTAACAAGATGAGATTTTATTGTTCTAGACATGAATGTTCATTAGAGATGAGGGGAATATGGTAGGACTGCAGTTCCCTGTGTAAGCTGCTCTGCAGAGCTCCAGTCAGGCATCTAACACCTCCTCTGCTGTAATACAACTGTCACTGGCTAGGGAGAATTTGAATAGTGACTTGCTGAGAGGCCAGCCATTGTGCATTAGAGAGTGAGCTGGATAGATTTTTCACAAATGAGGAATAGAAGGACTTAATAAAGAGTTTAATATATTAATTTCATTTGCCCTAAGCTGTGTAATATCCTACTCTGTAGCTTCCTGTGATAAGAGGAGGTTTGGATGGAATGAAAATCCTTTTCTGACTCTGTGCTGTCTCTAATTAAATGATTCATTTAGACTCTTTGGCCTTAACTGACTTGGCTTTTCCAGAATATCTAAGTCATCTCCCTTCAACCCCCCTCTGTAGGATTTTGGCCATCCAGAACCTCAAGAAAACTCATTTATCAGTGTTTGTATGGCCATAAAGAGTTGACAACTTTTTCACATTGACCAAGGACACTGCTGTGCTGCTAAAACAACCTCCCCTCCCTGTCTTGCCACAGGATTCACTCTCTGGAAATGACATTGTTGGCAACGGGAAAGTGGGACTTTGGAAAAGTCATTAGCACAGCCTGCCCTTCCTGAACAAGTATCCCCTTGCAAGCCATCTGCTCAGCTTGGAAAAGCTTTGTTCCTCTTAGGTCATCTGAGGATTTGGGAGGAAAGAACAAGATCAAAATCACCCAGGCACGGTACTTTGCACAGGGCAACCAACCCAGTCTCAGTCTGCCATCGAAGATGCAGGAGCATCTTTAACTTTTGACCTTTCAGAACTGGAGTCAAACAGAGCTCGTGTGGGATGGAAATAGTGTCTGCTGCACACACAGACTTTGTAGGGAACATAGATTGTCCAGTCAGTTCACAGGGAAGCACCAGCAACAAGCACATACATTAGACATTATAAGAAGCAGAGGAAAATACTTTCATTCATTAAAGATATTCAAGTTGGATTTGAGATTGAGGTTAAAAGTAATTGTTGCAGTTGTGCATTTGGAAATGAAGGGTCATTTCTCCACAGATCTTCAGTGGTGCAGCTCCAAGAGGTGATGCTGAGTATCCATGAATCCACGATGGGAGTCATTTATCCACTTGCACAGAACAGTGAGATTCCTCATTAGCTGGGTAATTTCAGCTTTACCTTGCCCTGCCCCTCTTCTGCTCCTGAAACATTTATTGCCCCGATTCTCATGCTAAGTGTCTACTGGACTGGAATTTAGACCTTGCCTGAACTTTTCCTTTCTGAGAAGAATGCAAAGCATTCCAACACCCTTAGCATTGTCTGCTTTTTGATGAGCAATGAACTTGTTCCCACCTTGTCTGATACTTGAGCTTAGTTTGTGCTACTGGTTAGGAATTCCAGACATTGCAGGAAGAAATGCTCAGCCATAGACTTATGCCTCAGTCTGAAATTAAAGCTCAATTTAGTTTAATTGTCCTTGATTTTATCAAGCATACAAAATGACTGATTCCATATGCAGAAAATAAATACATAGACAGCAGCTCAGAAATGTCTTCCTCTTTATGGTAGTAATTTTATAAGGTTTTCTTGTCTGCCAAATGTTTTTTTCATTTGTTCTGAACCTGGTTAAATCTCTTTAATAAAGGCGATTTTAGATGGCAGCATAATTAGTGCAAAGGCATGGAATAGTTTAACAGCAAAGGATGAACATAGCTTGGGGTGATGATAATTTTTTTATTACTTTGATAATATTTCAATATTCCCAGAAGTGGCAGGAAATTTGGAGACCTGCTCAGTTCAGACAGGATGGATCCAACCCAGCAATTAGTCTTGGGCTTGGAGTGAAGGTGACATCCTCTCACTTTCTCTAAACTCATGTGGCTGCTTCAGCCTGTTCTGGGAAGATTTTCCAGAGATAACTTGAACTTTGCAGTATTATTCTGTTCACTCCAACTCTGTTGCTGTTGTTACTGCTACAGAACTCAGCAGTGAGGGGATGACAACGAAAGAGGCTGGAGGAGGTAACTGCAAGAACCATTGTTGTTTTTTTATTATTTTAGGATTTTTATTTTTTATCTAGGAGCCTCCATCATGGCCCTGGTCCCATGGACAGCAGCCACACTACAAAGAGCTCTCAGTCTGCTTTGAGAAAGGAGCTGCTGGTGCCATGGAAATGACATTACCTTCCTCTTGGGCAGTTGTTCCCATTTTTCATCACACCACATCAAGAGAAGTAAGTGGATTCACCCTCATTTGCAGCAATGAAGGGTGAGATTGCAGGTCCTGACTCATGTACCAATGCAACTGCTGAGCAGGCAGCAGGGAGTGCCAGGAGTCTAGTGTTTGGGTGGACATGGCTCCCTGCTGGAGGCTCCAGCCTCCTGTGGGTGCTCTGAAGATGTCTGTCATATCAGTGGGAAGTGTGTCCTTCAGTATCTCAATTTACACACTCTGCATTCTCCCTGGACCACACATCATCCTTTTGGTGCACCACTGTCTAAAGTCATTTATCTGAATATGGCTACTGGAAGATTTTCAGTCTGTTTCAAGATCTTTAGGTCTTTTCTCCTGCTTTTGTCCTACCCTAGTCAACTGTGTGTTGTCTGACTGTCCTAGCTAGGCAGACCCCAAGAATCTTTTAAGTGACAGAAAAGAGCAAGGAGCATCTCCTGCCCTGCTGTGAGATACATATTGAGCCCATGCAGATAGTATGTCCATGCAGAGTGTTTTTTGATTCCCAGAACTGCCCAGCTCTCTGCATTTTTGCAGAGCAAAGGCTGGTGTAGAGCTCATACTCTGGCACAATGGAAAATGGAGGGAGGAAGGAGGCTCCTGGCACCTAAGGACTTAGTGCAGCCTGGTTCTGGGCACCGTCCTTCCCTCAAAGTGCCCAGAGCTGAGGAGGGAGCAGCGTAATAAGTATCTGAGGCAGCAGCAGAGTGCCATCTGGGAGCCCTTCTTCTCCTGGGCCTCCTGGTCACTTTACCAGATCTGGGCCATGACGTAATGGCAGAGGTGGCCAACGGGACAGATGGTGGCTGCTGCCAGCTGAACAACTCATCCAACCCACACACTGCTCCACTGGGGCTTGGGAAGAGGGCCAGGGGCACACGTATTTCTTTCCCTGGGCAGTAAACGGCGGCAGCCTTGTGCTCAGTATCAACTGATCTCCTTTATAGAACATGGGAAGTGTTTTATTAGCTTCCTCTCCCAAATAGTTTCAGACAGGATGCTTTTTCACTTACTAAAGATCTGAGGGTCATGTCCCCCATTGTTGGAAACTGTCCTAGTTCTTTTGAATTTTGAGGAGCTGTAAAAAACTACAGCAGAAGAGGATGTGTTTCCTTAGGTTCTTAATGGTGAGGAAGAGGTGAAATTGTCTTGCTAGGAA
Organism: Ceyx cyanopectus; assembly: GCA_013401355.1. Taxonomy (NCBI): domain Eukaryota; kingdom Metazoa; phylum Chordata; class Aves; order Coraciiformes; family Alcedinidae; genus Ceyx; species Ceyx cyanopectus. Next base: position 63,880 of record VYZU01005865.1, read on the forward strand.
TTGATACTTCTTGTGCTCCTTTTGTGTAAAGAGAAAGAAAGAAATTAATACAAGGTTTTAAAAAAGTTTAGAGTACATGAATTACCTCTTTTACCTTCCTTGTTTTTTATAGCTTTGACATAAGACATATGATTCAGTTTGGATTAAACCAGAAATATTCTTGTTTTGCTCCTACACATTTCTTTAAAAGCCTGCACATTCTGCTTTTGCTATTTTCCTACCAGATTATTTCTGAAGGGAATATGGCTGCCTCTGACTTGGAAAAAGTGTAGCTACTGTTCTCAAAAGATTCAGAACAAATCTAGTCCCTTTCATGTGTACATATGTGTGCATAAATGCAAGTGTAGATTCCTATATAAAAAGCTAAACACAATGTCAATATCCTAGTGTATCAGTAAGAAGTCAGTTATTCACAATTTTCTCTTACCTTTTGCATTTTGTGTACTATTCTCAGTCTCTTCTATTTGAAACTATTGAAAAATGTTATAAATAGGAAGTTTCTTGAGGTTTCTTCCAAGCAGAGGGTCAGTAAGTATGTAAAGCAATGGTCACAGTTCTTACAGAGCAGCTTTCCTTACTGATGCATTTACTTGGATTTGTGCATACACCAGAAAAACACTGTGGTGCACTTTGTGATACGTGTTAGGCTTTGGGTATCTCCCATTCAATTTGAGAAAGAAGGCCAGATTGATTCTTCAACTCATGTGAAGAGCAGTCAAGCAGAATTCAGTGACAGCCCAGCCCAAAGAAATTCACCTTTGGGCATGCCAACACACATGGCTGCGAAGTGGGGTTGGCCACAGCATGAAGTCCGAGGTGAGACTGGCCCTGTTGCAAACACTGGAGGCTCTTCTCCAAAACCACATAGGCATGATTGAGTGTTTCCATGAAAATAAGTCATCACTGCTCATGGGAGAGCAGAGTGATGCGTGGGCACAACCAGCAAACTCCATGTTTCCCTCAGCATGACTCTTCTGATCTGCCAGGAGATTGAAGGCACCCGGTCTGCCTGAGAGCATCTCAAGGTGAATCCTAGCCCTTGCTACCAGGAAACTGGCAGTCTTCTAGAAGCAAGAGCTTCCAGGAAACATTTTTTTCCCTGCAGTGAAGCAAGAAGAATGACTGTCTCAATCTTATTTGTGACCACACCTGGCCTGCTGTGAGGTGACCTTTTGCTTTTGGGATCTTCTACTCACAACCACCATATCCTGGGGGTTCCAGGGAACCTGGACTCTCACAGAAGCCTTCCTCAGGTAAGGAAACAGAAGCATTAGCCAAATTCCCTCCCCTTGCAATCCCCAGCTGCTATTGCAGGGACACTCCCTCCACAGTCACAGCCTTTTCTGACATGGTGGGTGCTTTGCTGGGTAGCAGTGGAACCAGCCTGGCAGCAGCAACAAGGAACAGCAGAGCTGAAAACATTCGTGGCCAAGGTGTCTTTCATTATGTTCAAACAGCTTGGAAAATGTGCTATTAAGGGAGAAACTCCTTCCCCATTGCCCCTCCCCACTTAGCCCTCCTTGCTTTTGATGTGCAGTTGTGCACAGTTGCTGCACATTTAACCTGAGCCCCCACTCAGAAACATCTTCCCCGAGCTGCTGCTAACATGGGCACAGACCTGTGCTCGCTAATGCAATGCAGAAGAGCAATGAAGCTCTCATCTGTCAGCCCTAGGTATGAATTTAAATTAAACCTCATTTAGCCGGGTGCTCCCTTTTGATTTATTGGCAGATGCTTCTCACTGTTTGAGCCTTGTTAAATTTTCTAGCAGACACTTCAGTGACCAGCTGTTCCTATTAAGTTGAAAGAGTGATGCAGAGCAGGGTCACTGCCACCTCACTTTTGGCAGCTCTCCTACGTGGTTCCTGCAGAGCCCTCCTGGGGAGGGGATGGTACCCATTGCACCATGAGATGCCTGGCTAGTGCCTCTGTCATCCCCATTTCTCACGTTTTTGTGTGCAAATCAGCAAAACACCTCATAAGCTTCCTGCCAATTGATGGGGCAGGATTATTTTCCAGTGCAGACCTTTCCTCTCCTTATTAAATAGTGTTTATGATGAACCAGTCAGTCATTTCCAGGTGGGTGCAGATGGAATTTCTCAAGCCTGCAGTGCAGTTGCATGCATTAGCCATTTAGAAATCAAACTTAGTTTCTGTACTTCCAGATCTCAGTGAAGAAACTACAAGGTACTAATGTTTTACATAAAAAAGAGGATAGCTTTGAGCATCCAAGCACATCTCGTATATACAGTAAAGGTGCTGAAGTTTTGAATTCTCCTTATTTATCACAGTAATGCTATTTTACATTTAGATTGTGTCTCCCTGCTGAAGGGTACCAGCTCAAAAACAACATATGCACTTTAATAATGCATCATGGAAACACAGCTTCCTCTGAGGTGGAGAGCAAAACCAAGGAAAGATGAGTGTGTAGCATGACAGGGGCATGGAAAGAAACTTGGTTCAAAGCAGCAAGAAAAATCATGATGCTTATACAACATCATTAGAACAATATTGCTGTGGAGAGCAAAAAAGACTCATTTTGAAAAGTTTTCATCAGAAAACCAGTACATGGTGAATTCTGTGGAACTCAATTTCTCAAGCACTCTGGATCATGAGTTAGGTCAGCCTTGCCAGGAATTGATGCTGTTTGTAAGTAATCCAAACCTGAGGTGTCAGAGCACTGTTATATTTTCTTATCTCTTGCCTTGCTTTATTGTTTATTCATACAGCACTATTTAGTTGTGCCTGGGGCAGGAAAGACACTGCTTCTACCCCCAGAAGTAGCAATTAGATCTAAAACTGAGAAGGCTTAAGGGCCTCTGAGGACTCTCTTTCACACTTCTCAAGGGCTAGGGCTGGGCCAGGCAGTAGATCAATGACAGACACTCTCTATTAGCCCCTTTCCCTCCCTGAAAGGTAATAAGGGAGAGAGATTATGGATTGGAAAAGATAACTCAGTGAATAGGGAGCCCTGGCCACCTGGGAACCTTGGGAGTGATCACAAACCATCCAGAGGGCAAAGATTTCAGGATGTTGCCAGAGACATCACCATGGAGTTTTGCTTTATTCTCCCAATTCTCCTTCCCATCCCAAGCAGAGCAGGGAGCAGGGGAGTTGTGAGTGAGTAACTGCACAGAGCTCAGTCACCAGCTAGCCTAAACCACAACAATTATTTAAAATTTAGACTCAAAATATTTTAAAGCCTAACAGAAAATCCTGTGTGTGGTAGGGAAGACATCATCCCCCTCTGCCCTGTCAGCCACATTTAGAGCCTGCTAGCTCCCATTAAACTCTTTGCAGATCTGGACTTGTCATCCTCTTTTTAATTCTAGGCAAGTAGCAAATTGGCATAAAAATGTAGAAGCTGTCCTGATATCTATGCACACTTGCTCCTGCCTCCAGCTTTCAAGCATCTGAAGGCATCCATTAGGTTAGTTATCCTGTTAATAAGTAGATTTAAGAAATCCAGCATGTTCCCAGCCCTCACTTGGAAAAAACTCGAGTGATTACAGGCTTCTGTCTAGGGGTATCAGGGAAATGATCTCCACCCCTGCAAGTGGAACTTTGAGCTCCTTGTATCTGTCACAGAGAGAGCTGGTGCCCTGGGAGCAATCAGATTGAAAGGTATGTGAGAAATTAGAGATGTCTCTGTCTGATGCTGATGTCCCACGCCTGATGAAGGAAGGTGAGGGTGTTTATCAGAGAAGCTATGTGTGTTTTTGGGGGGGTGGGAGGGATGGGAGGGGGAAGAAACAGCATTTCTGAATCCTTCTCAAGGCAGCAGAGGATTCCTGTCACTGTTATTTTACACCCCTAGCTGATGTTATGAGCAAGGTTGGTCATGGAACCAAAGAAGGCTTCCTGTCAGTCATGTAAAGGGGGACCCATGATGATGGTGAGGGGAGATCTTCTTTAAAAATATCAGCCATCCCACTGGAGGAATGGTGATTTCCCTGCTTCAGTGTGGAGTCGCCCCTCTTTGCATCCTGTTAAGTCTCCTCTGCCAGAGATGACTCATCCCTGAGGTTCATAAAAATATTTCTGAAGAGCTGATTTTTTTTCCCTTTTCATTTCTTCAAAAAAGGGCAACAACAAAAACCACAAAAAAAAAACCAACATACCCCGCCCCCCCAAAAAAAACAAAACAACAAAAAAACCACCCCAGAATGAAATTTTGAAGTGGACTGAATGCATATTTACTAAATAATTCTCTAAGGATATTCCATAATTAATCTCTTTAATTCCATCATACTTTTAGCACAAATATAAGTATCCCTATGACACAAGGGACACCGTGTCAGGAATTATCTGGGGAAAGAACAGTCATGAAAAACCTGGAATCAAGTTTCTCATGAGGGATGTAATTTTCTGCTGTGATATCTTGGTAGACCTTTTCTTATCTAGGATACTTACTTATGGCTGAAGAGAGATCTGAGAGAAGGGTCTGAGGGCAGAGCAGTTACCCACTATCTCGTGCACATTTTGATGTCATACCACATCAAGAGAGGTCTGTAGTGTCACCTGATGTTTTAGCTCTGGAATCCTTACTGCTTAAGCAAGTAGAAGATGATTTATTATAAAAAAAAAAAAAAAAAGCAATACCAGATGTATCCCCAGGATGCTGGGATTTCTATACCTTTTTTTTTTTGGGAGAGATGGTATGAAAGAAATCAGAGTAGAGACATTGACAGGTTCTGATGCCATTTCCCAGCCCCCGTGACACATCCTGCCTCTGAGCTGCCCTCATGTTCTACAAGCATGAGGGTGAGGCTGCCAAATGGCTGGTTTCCTATGCAAGGCTGGGCTGGATGGGAGATGTACTGCAGTGGGCATCAGCTCCCTGGCAGCCCATGGGAAAGGAGGAAGGAAGGGAGGGAGGGAGGGAGGGAGGGAGGGAGGAAGGAAGGAAGGAAGGAAGGAAGGAAGGAAGGAAGGAAGGAAGGAAGAAAGGAAGAAAGGAAGAAAGAAATTGTCTACCTTGCCTTTTTTTTTTCCCCCAAAAGAAACCAATTGGAATTTTATATAATGCTGTTACCTGAGTGCAAAAGTGAAAAGCAATCAATACAAGGACCAGAGGGAAGACAGGAAAGAGGCTGCTGCTGAGGTGTGGGGTCCTACAATGGCTACATGGAGAGCATCTTCCCTTCAAGGCTCCTCTCTCCTGCCTGCAACCCGGCAGGATGAGTACTCCCTGTGTGCACTGGGCTGGTCTGGCAGTGCTGCGAGGTGTTGCACCTTGTGTACACCAGGGACTGGAGAGATTTTTCTCCTCCAGCAATTTCTGCATTGCATTCTGCAGCGGGGCTGTGGTACGGGAGCTGACTGTGCAGGATGAGTCATAGCACACTCAGCCTGCTGCAGACAGGGATACTCAAGGAGCCCTGCACTCTAAGGGGCTCTACCTGACAGCACAGGTGATGACCTTAACACTTTTCTTCCCCGTGGAAGTGAACAACAACCAGTCAAGTGACATCTTAGCTCTGAGTCATCCCTGTACTGAGCAGTATCGTTATTTTGGGAATTAACCAACGGAGCACATGTCTGTGCATTTTAAAGGGCACAACAATAAAATCTACACCAAAGCGTTTCTTACACACTATTATAACCAGACTGCACAGAGCTTGGCAGAGGTCAGGCAAACTGGGAAGTTTCTATTCGCAGATGCCTTATTGCTGTTGTTCCAGAGCTACTACCATTATATCTTGCACACTCTCTACCCTTCCTAGCCACACATTTAGAAAGTAAATAAGCTCATCAGACACATGTTCCATTTTATGAGAGCAGAGATGCGTACAAGAGCGTGAATGAATATGAATAGCCCATTTTTGGCATAACCCAGGCTTTGGAGCTGATTTGTATGAGTCAGACATAAATATCGTGCTCAAAGGGCTCCCATCAAAATCTGGACGAAGAAAGAAATGGGGAAAGGAGGGAAACGTTCCTCTTGGAAAATGGCTGCTTCCTGAGACAGCTTCTCAAGACACGTGGCAAGTTTTCATGTAGGGTCTGGTTTGTGTCGTGGCATTTTGGGTTTGCTGACAGCTCCCTGCCTTGGGAGCCATGCAACTGCTTCACAGTGAACAAATGTCTTCAAAATGCAGCAAAAAAAAAATAGACTAGCCCTTGAAAGGGAAAGAATCACAGAATCACAGAATGTTAGGTGTTGGAAGGGACCTGGAAGATCATCTAGTCCAACCCCCCTGCCAGAGCAGGGTCACCTAGGAAGATGAAAAAGAGTTTAAAAATCCTTCAGTAACTGAAGAACAAACAAACAAACAAGCAAGACATAAGAAGCTTTAATATTGTTTCTGTTTTGGGGTTTTACTTTGTTTTTCTTAGCACTTTCCCCATTTCAAACTCTCAGTCTTAGATAAGAAGGTGGTTTTGGCTACTGCATCTTTACACTTGGCAATGAAAATGATTAAACTAGTTAGCAATCTACACAATCTGGGAATGATAATACGTCTAATGAGGCTAGGCTGACCTTAATATTTAGGATTTTATGCATGTCTGTTTTTTTAGGAATTACTTAAAAAGGGACCACTTCTCCTACCACCATAAGCATCATTGCTACCCAGCCACAGTGGGGGTGATCCCTGCACTATGGTTCCCAGAAAGCTGTTGGTCATGCTGTTTTCTTTTTAACACAAGGAAAAATTTTTCACTGCAGGATTTTGGTGCTCCATGCTCTCTGGTAGAAGGGCTGTAACCACTGTAGAAACCCATAGGTGCATCTTTAGCCCAGATCCTCACCATCTGTGTTGAACACTAGTCAGCTGCAGAGATCAGCCTGGTTTGGCTTGGAGCTCACTGAAGGGTGAATAAGTAGAATGGTCCATTTGTGACAGATGGGAGATATTTTCTGCTGGATGCCATTTTGACAGCAATATTTGGTTTGCAATGCTGCCTCTGTCTAGGTGTTAAGACAGTCTAGATGTTGTCAGTTTATTCTGTCCATTGCATACTCAAACTAAGGTGTAGGGTGCCCCGAAGAGATCTCAGAATGAGCATACTACCACAGGTCATTGCTTTTGAATGTGCAATAGTTGACCTTCCAACACTCTAGGAGAGTAGATCCAAGGATGCCAAGATAAGAGATCCTGGAGCTCCTTGCTTTGCAAGACAGATGAAGAGCATGTTTCTTTTTAAACCATCTTTAGCAAACCACAGTGGAGGATTTTGTATGTAGCCTGGAGGAAAAGAAGGCTTGAGCACTGCCCAGCCCAGACATGGGTCCCTCTGAGCCAGGGCCTCCTGCAGATCCACATCCCAGCCTGTGAGAACAGGCTCTTAGCAAACAGTGAATGTGCTGCAACTGGAAGTGTTACCAGGCAGCCAAGGCACAGTGTCCCCCTGATGCTTTCTATCAGCATGGTTTACCTGGTAGGGTGAAGCCTCCCTAGTCAGAAGACAAAACACCTGGCTAGGTAGCAGAGGGAATGCTATTCAGCTGTTAAACTTCCAGCAGAAGACTTTTCTCTGAGAGTTGATTGCTAATTTGGGACAGGTTGTTAATGAGCTGCAGGCAATGCTCTCATACAACTCTCTTCAACACTTTTGTTCCCTTGAATGATCTGTGGCATTCACTTCCAGCACCCTGGAAGGCTGGATGATGAGCTTCTGTGGTTTCAGGGTACAGGATTTGACCAACCAATGCAGCAGCATTGCCACATCTGTTTCATCTGGAGTCGTATGATACTGAACCACTTTCCCCCAGAGCTTTATCCACTGGAAATAAGGGGGTGTAAATTCCATCCTTCCTTGTTGTGGTTACAGACAACCCCGGGAGCATGACTGTGAGTACATCCAACTTCATAAATCAGAAACCAAAACAAAACCTTGCAGCATTTATTAATAAGTTTTGTTAATAATTTTATTAATAAGCCTCTGTGGTTTTAAGCCCAGTTACAGAATTTCTCAGGGAGGGAGGTGGATTTATGAATTTTGAATGTTTGTGTCTGTCAAAAATGTATTGGGCACTAGAGAAAATGAATGGCTACTAATAAATGTGAGGGTGAATACACTGATTCCTCTGGTTTACACTGGCAGGGTGCACTTAATGGTTGGCTGGAGAAAAAATTGACAGACAGGGTGGTTTCTTATATTGTCCTCAGGGAATACAAACATGAGCTCTTTTTCTTCTTCCTCTGGTAAAATAATTTAAATTCAAGCTTCAGGTTTAGAAGAATGGATGGTAGGAAGGGAAGGGTTAATTTGTTTACTTTGAGTGTTTTTCTGTTTGTTTTCTTTTCTTTCTTTTTTTTTTTTTTTAAGTCCTGATGTGAATTACCCATTTTGGCAAGTGAATGGGAACAGTTGCATGTACTTGGTATTTTCTGTCACATACACTATTATTAGTAAGAAACACATTTCCTTTCGGGGTGAACGCTAAGGACAAAAATAAGGCTGTTCAGATTACCACCCCCCCTTATTAACTCTGCTAAAGCAATTGTGCTGGCATTTAAGAGAACTGGCAAATGCATTTATTCAGCAGCAAATGTGATGCATTTAACTTTCTTTTCACACGAAGAAGAAAACGGGCTTTTAAGCATGGGGAATGTACTAGACAAACTTTGGTAATTATTTCTGATATTTTCAAGAGAGAAGAGGAGGGGAAAGATCCCTTTCACTTATTTTTGTATGAAGGGGACTAGCTCTGTTATCCAAGATCTCCTCCAGAGCTTTCAGTGCTGCTTGGTGCACATTTTCTCTCCATGTGCAGATTTGTCTTCAGTGACAAATCATTGGCTTGGTTTTTGCATCCAATATGCATGGTATGCCTTCATTCCTGGAAGAAATTACCTCATAAACTAAGCACTAAGGATGTGTCTCAGTACCACAAAGATTTTTCCAGTTGTAGGGCAGGATAACTTTTGTAAGAATAAGTGGTATCATGGTGCCCAGATGCTGTTGGTCTCTCTTCTTCAATTAAAAGTTTTATTCTCATAATGTGTTGTTGTGTTGAGTACTTGAGCAACTCAGCCCATGGTGCAAAGAAAAGCATTTTTTTTCCTTTCAAGGTATTGTGCTTGCTGGTATCAGTTTCACTTTTTGGCCTCAGATTAGTTTGAAATGGTTGGGTTATTTTTCCCACTATAGCTCACATGCTTTTCCACTGATTCTGATTAAACAGTTCTTTGTATCTCCAGGTAAGATTTTTGTGCTCATCACTCTCTTGTAGAAAAAAAACCCCTAGGGTGACTTTAAATGCAAGCAGGGGCTCTCAACATTGAGAGGAATGAAAAGCAGTGGAGGAAAGTGCTGCAGTAACAGCTGTACAGGACACTTGTTTACTTTTCATGGCTGATGGGAATAAAATCATACAGATAAGGCAAACTGATAGGGAAAATTTCTTTACTCTTAGCTATGAGGTATTTTTCCTGTGTCTGCTTCAAGGATTTTGGTCTTCATCCATCAGTCTTTATATATATACTAAATAGCGTTTAACAAGTGGCTTTTAAAATAGGGTGAACTTCTGAAAAGAGAGTATTTATAGAAGTAGCTATTTAGTTTGCTGGCAATTTTCAGTATTCATTTTGCTATTGCTGAATATACAGAACAGGATTATTCACCCACATTACCCAGCTGCTTCTGTTTGATAACGCAACAAAGATTGTGAGGTAAGTGTCTTTCCATTGAAATGGCTGTGATGTCATGATTCATGGCTATGAAAAAATGGAATCTGTGAGGAGGAGTTGTTTTTGAGACAGAAAAATCTCAAAATATAAATGCCTGGCGTTATTGGTTAAATGGTCAATTAAAATGCAATCCAATTAAGGAATATGGCAAGAAATTTATTTTCCATGACACACAAAATACTTCCTGATACTGATGTTCACTGAAACAAAAAAGTAACTTATTAGAAGAAGCTGTGGTACTTTTCCTACTATACTTTTCCTATGAGACTTGACAACATCTGGATGAGACTTGACAACATCTGGAATTTACAGGAGGAGGTGATTTGTTACAGTGCTTAATGAAGAATATGTGGGGATTGGGGATTTTTTCATTTATCTTGCTGGCAATTGCCAGCTGAGCTGGGTATGTAATTTCATTTTGAAGTTCTCTGACCTCTTCAACAGCAGGCACTTGACAAAGAATTGTAAAGCTGTCACACACTTGCCTAAGATCTTGCTGCTGCATCTCTCTGGAACAGCAATAAAGCTATTCAAGTTTGTGTGCAGAAATTTAGGTTATAAGCCAGCTAGTGTTAGAAGTCCACTTGCAACAGACCAAGTTGAGCTAACCCAAAAAATGCTTTTGGTTCTTCTCTCTGTTGAGCTAATGCACCACTTCCCTATCTCAGTAATGCAGCAAATCTCTTGAGATGCCCATGAGCATCACACAGCTCTCTCAACAGTGATGGATGGTAGACAAACCTGCTTCTCATTCACTTGCAGCTGACTTCCAAGACAATTTTCAGCATATCACCTTGTGTGGCCACTCTCTATTTCAAGACCCAACATTCTGATATTCTGAGAAAGATGGTGTTTGAAAGTCTGATTCTTACATAGGAGGGCTGCTGTAATACTTCAAATCTTAGGCTTGGTTCTCCCCAGCCTACTACTGTTATTCCAGTCCTGTCTCCACTGGTGACAGAGTATGCAGCACAGTGAAATGTTCATGTACTACTGACTGGTAATGAGCTAAATGGTCTCAAATTTCTCCACTGACATAGCTACTTAACAGCTTTCTCCATTTGGTTGAACAGCACCTCAGCCTCTATGCAAGGGAATCACTGAATACAAAAGGAAATACGCTGGGGAAAACCCATTTTTTATATTTGGTATATCCACAGATGTCTGGTCAAGTTCTCCATTTCATAAGCACTTGTGGCCAGGCTGAAGATGTGACTGAAGCTGGGATCAATGGACAAAGATAGATATTCTATTCCTTGGATCAAAGTGTATGGACAGGGGAAAAAACACCAGTCAACCTATAAAAGCAGAATTCAGATGCAGGAAGACAAGTATCAGCTTTGGAATGACACAGACAAAAGTTACACAGGGACTGAGGATCTTCTTCAGGAATCTCTACATGAACCTGATCTCCTCCAGTGCCATGGATCAGCCAACCTGCTTCATCAGAGAAAGCTGACATAATGAATCCCAATACCTGAGAGCTGACCCTGGAGGCAACTTTATTTCTGACAGCAGTCCTGAGGTGGTCCTGAGGAACTTTATGTTCTTAATCATTTTCTATCCACTCAGAGATAGTTACCTATTAAATTGTTAGGGATATTTGAAAGTGTTGCACTGCCCTTGAAATGAGCAGTATCTTTCTAAATTGACACTGTAAAGAGAAGGTGAAGACCTAACATTTTATGTTTGATCTAAGGTTTCTGAATCAATCTTGCCATTTCAGAGCTGCTAGAACAGCAGGCTGTGATCTGTAGAAAAAAAAACCCCAACCCTTAAATTTCCAAGGCAGTGAGAATGGGAGACAAAGACTACTGTAAAGTTAATTAACAACTACATAAAATTTTCTTGTGCAAAAGGCAGCTGCCTAGCTTGTATTGAAGCTTAGGGCAAATGTTAATACTCCCATAGTACTGACTTCAAGAGACTCTGAAATATCTTAGGGAGAAAAAAAAAAAAAGAAAAAAGAAAGTCACAAACCCAGAGGCCATAAGAACATACCATGGAGCTGCCTGAAGTATGGAAAAAGCACAAGGCATAATAGCCAGTGCCTGAAAAGAAATATCTAGGAGCTGCAAAGATTTTTTTTCTCTCTTGATAGAACATTCGGGCATCAGCAGTCATGGCAACAGACAAAAATTGTGATGCTTTTAGTGGGGTCCCTTTTTGCTCTACTCTTTCCTTTCTCCTTCACATATGTGAGGAGGGAGGAGAAATTTCTAGTGAACCTCTTTTCTTTTGCTCTGGTGCCAGAAGCAAAGCCTAGTATCTTGCTTGGTGAAATCTAACAGGATGGAGACATACATTGTCAGTGGGACTAATGGACATTTTAAGCCCTGGTTGCATCCCTTTTATGTCCCAATGACCATGGGATTTTCCTGGGCTGATGCTGCTCTTCAGTGGTGCCCAGACATTGTTCTGGATGTGACAGTGACTACCTAACACTGTCACCTACACTACTGTGTATACATTGGACAGTTGTCAGAGAGAAATGAAAGCAATCCAGGTCATTTGTATTTCTCCCCTCCCAGGTTGATAGCAGCTGAACTGAACTAATAATATATAATAATATTATATTAATATATTAAATATTAATGTTAACTTTGAAGTTAACTTTGACTCCTAAATTAAGAGAAAACAGAAGTTATTAGCAGTTTGAACACAGATTCTGTGAAAGAAACTTTTGTCTGAGGCTTAGGGTGGGCGTGTTTGGATTCTTAGTGTTTGGATTAATTGAGGCATCTCTGAAGGCAGAAGAGCTGAACTCTCTCATATGTGCAACATGACTGGTGGCCAGAAGAAGAGTGTGAAAAGTGAAGTGTGAGCATTTTCATGTGCAGTGGGAGTACAACCACTAGTTACTTCTGGGATTTGCTGAAATAACTGTCAAAGACACCATTTCTAGTACAAGGCAGGAATGGAGTTGAAACTGTTTAGTAAAAAAGAACAAAACCCTGTTTGGTGCTGTTCTTTCTAGAAAAGTCTGTTGTTTAAGGACAGTGACTACAGATATGACAGAGACAATAGCATTCAGAAAGCAGTTGTGTGCTCAAAATATCATCGCTTAAAAATGTTCAGATTTAATATACAGTTTTGTTTTGGATCATTAGAGGCATAAAGTTAAATTTACTGGGTCCTTAAATTACTTTTGCAAACATTTTATTCTCATTTACAATTAAGCACCCAATTGAATTTAGGCCAAGATCTGAAGTGCGAGGCAGATTTGGAACAGTGTACATTGACTTCATAGAACGTGTAGGAAACTGGATTAATCACCAAGTGAGATGTGCCCCTATTGAAGGACTTTGATCTTTTCTGTCTTATCCATGCTCGTTGGAACATTTTTACACGAGTGAGTCCACGAATGCAAAAGGAAAGTGGGACATGAAATGAACCTCATCCAGCATCTTTATCAATGCAGTACAGTTCTCCCAGCAGGCCAAAGTGTGCCTAATGAGACAGTGAAAGACAGAGAGACCCACCAGGAGACTACAAACCCATTAATTTGGTATCACTTCTGGGAAAATGCTGGAAACACTTGCAGGATTTGTTAAGCAAAAGACTTGGCGAAGCCAATTGATTAGGGAGATTCCAGAGAAAGCTGTTCTGGCTGAGCTGCCAAGGTAGAAGGGATTATTATGTCCAGGAAATTTTTAAGTGTCTTGTTGGCACCAAGTAAAACAGAAAGGGTGCTGCCGTGTAAGAAGAGCTGATAAACTAAATGAGGTTTTATGTTTTTAGGAGGCTCCAAGCATTTGATCTTTCACCAGCAGTTCAGTCAATTGTCTCTTTTCTCTATGTTGTCTCCACAGCGCCCAGTACATACAAAGGACCAACAAATGCAACTATTGTAATAAATACTTTTTAAAAATAGCATAGTAAAGCACCTCTGACAAGAGCAAAACGTTAATTGCAAAGATAAAATGGTCTCTAAATAGGAGAGATGCTCAGTCAGCAAGCACATAACTCAGTGTTCATACATTTTGTTTGCCCCTGATCCTTCCACCAGCTGAAAACTCAAAACCAGGAAAGATTCCATGCCCTCTGCAGCCCTCCAGATTAAAAACTTTCCTCAAACACTCCTAGGATTTCAGAAAGAATGATGATACCTCTTTGAATGAGGTAGAAGTGTGTCCAAATCTGTTAAAAAATTAAATGGGGAAAAGGTATTTCAGCAACAGTTTCCACACAGTCAGCACTCAGATGTAAGAAAAATCTGTATAGATGGCCTCTATTCCACTGATAATGAGGTCAGGAAACCCAGGTTAGGTGTTTGCAGAAAAAGAGCTGGTCCACAGCATCTTTTTAGTGTAGGAGATATTTGGTGAAAGCATGGAGACAGAGACTAAAAACTAACTGCTGAGCTCCGTGACACTTTCAGGCAGCCAAGGAAAGAAAGTCTGCATGATAAGAAGACTCAGTGAGGTGCTTTTGAATGTTTTGGACCAATGTAAGCTATATTTATGTTCAAGCTCATGGCAGAGCTTCAGTGATGGTCATTCCATGTGAGGAGAGCAGAGGGTGAATCCTGCAGGGCTGGGTCAGGTAAGGGTTGGCAGCCTTGCAAAATATGGCCTGGGGAGAAATGAATGGGCCCAGTAGTGACCAGAACCTGAGCCAACAGTGATACCCCATGTATATCACTTTCTTTTCTCTCTGGTAAACTGGCCAAGACCTAAAGACTTGATGGGACAGTGTCAGCTTTAAGTTGCCATATTGCT